>OMLP01016184.1:16800-31471 GCA_900302685.1 Spondyliosoma cantharus
GGGGGGGGGGGGTCACTGATTGCATAAAGAAGGAAGTAAGCAAAAACGTTGACAACGCTTAAAGTAGCTTTAAAGCTGTGGTTGGTAAGTTATTCTTTAAGCATTCCTCATTATATTTGTAGGAAATCCTTTAACATACCGTGCCCTCATTGCGCATGACTGGAGCCTTCAACAAGATTAGATGGAAAAGTGTTGCTAAAGCTATTAGCGAGCTAGTCACACAAGAATGGCAGAGAGAGTGCAGCCAAAATTTCCCAATGATAACATATTAGCTTGACAGCGGTGCGAACAATAGCCATATTTGTTGTTAACGGTCATTATGATAAAGTTAGGTGTTTTCTTAAATGTGATTGAGATGTGAGGTGAAGCTAGTTAGCAAAGGGCCTGTTGTTCCATGGCTAACCCCGTTAGCACAAAGCACACACTTACAGCAGTTATTGCACTGGGTAGCCTTTTCGGACTGAGGTACGTTCGCAGCAGCTGTTTTGCTTGTGTTTATATGATTGTGGCATTCAACAGAGTTATTTATTTATGTATTTATTGGCCTAAGAAAGCTGAGAGAACCTGTGTTCTGTGTTGACTAGCTGCTAACACATCTCCCCTGCTGGCTGGTGAGAGCTGCGGGTCAGCCTGTGTCAGTGTAGTTAGGCTTTGCGTGTTCATTCACTTTCATTTTTCATTTTTTAGTTGAATACTTTTCAAATTTAGCTTGTGCTCACTGGTTTCTACAATCATTCCAACCTCTGCTTTATTGATCAGTGTTAAAAGGAGGTGTCATTCATTGATGATGATGCATCAGAGGCTGTGACTTGCTGATGAACAATATTCAAGTTTGTTTTATATTACTAGTGGATTAAATATCTGTGTGTACTGTGTGTACAAGGGGTTACTCAGACTATGAACTAAACTTTTTATCACCAAACTTTGCTTTTTAGTAAGTTTGTTTGGTTTTATGGCCCAAAACTTTACTGTTTTTGCTCACCCTCACCGCTCTCATTAGTGCTGTTCCCAGGCACATCAGGGAGCTGTTTTCAGTGAGAAAAAACAACAAAATCGCTCTCATAACGCTGTCAATGTACACTTCCTGCTCAGCACCAATCAACAGACAAAGCTAGAAAGTACATGGTGAACACAGTGGAGCACTTAGCTGCTAAAAAGCCAGATATCTCACCCCACAGTTGGTCAAGAGCCAAACAGTATCAACAGAGGAGTGGATATTGGGCTTGTTGACTGAAACTTCAAATGAATGCTAATGCTGTTTTCTGTCTGCTCGATGTGTAAACAAGCCACAGCTGCTTGCGTACACGCTCGCCATATTGACTTAATAAAGAGATCATATGTCATAGTTGTGTATACTGAGGCCACAAAAAAATGGTTAAAAGGTTAAGGTTAAAAGCCGCAGTGGAAATAACAGAGATCTTACTGCAGCAGCTAAACAGAAAGAGCATGTAACTGTTTCCTAACAGCAGCCTCTGGAGGTGACTGGATGAATGCTTAAACACAATAACTGTATGGGCCTAAAACACGATTCCAGCTGACACCCACGTGTCTTTAGTACACACTCACTGAACCCAACTGTTACTGCCAAGTTGGAGACCTAAAACCAAAGCAAGACTTGAGTTTATATATTTTACCTAATATTTCACACAACTGGCTCAGTCAGAAAGATTTTATTCTAGAGTAATTAAACCTAGTCCAACTCTGTAGAAGTGCACAACAAAAAGGTCCACATTCAACCGGAAACCTGACACTTCAGGCTCAATTCCATTTCCAGTTTTTACCCCTACCTCTCAGTTACGAGTGCCCCCTTGCCCGCCAGAACAGAGTGACAAGAGGTAGTGGTCAAAATCTCCACCTATGAAATGGGTCAACCCTTCAAGACCCTTATATCAGTAGATGTTGGTGATGTTTATGTAAACCAACGCAACCAAACATTTCCCATATGCCATCTTTAGCTGGAGGGATTTCTCACGACACTATCTGATGGGGATAGAAAGGCACGTCGCTCCCAATTCATTCACAACCTCTCTCCATCAATCAAGTCAACAAATAATAAAGAAAACTGTCATGGTCCTTGGTTTTGGTTCAGTTATTTTCCTCTTTTATTTTGACGATTCTATCCTTGTGTCATATTTTACTTCCTGTCTTTGTGTTTTTTCATGCCCTTTTCCTGCACTTTCTTCATGAGTTCTTCCAGATTAACTATGAATCAGCACTAATTGGCACAAACTAGTGACGACTCATTAAATACCTAATCATAAATGACTCTCTTTGTGTACCTTCGAGTGAAGTGAAACTCAAAACTGAGTAGTTACCAAGTGAAACATGTAAAAATTACTTGGATGTAAATATTAATGTATATGTGGTGTGAATATGATGATTAAAATATGTTTGGAGAATCCCACTACCTTATTGTTAAGTGTTACCATGATTGTTTTATGCTTTATATAAAGAAAAGCACTGTGATTCATTAAAAAAACAGAGTTCCTAACCCTCCATTTGAAGTGTACCTCTGAAAAACACTTCAGAGGTGACTTTTATTGTTTATGAATTCAACCTTTAATTGTAAGAAGAAAAATACCTTCTTTCTTCTTTTAACAGTTCTATGGTTTTGCTCTAAAAATGTACTTCATGTCCTTCGCAGTGATGTCGCTCATCTCTCTTTTTTTTCTCTCCTAAGCAGACACACCTAGAGAGCTCAGTGACTTTCAAGTAACATTTGAGCTCATCTGCCGCAGCTCAGAGACAAACCCAGCGATCACTGTCGTTGCATTAAACTGGAGTGCAGATGGTCCGATGGCAAAGACCTGTCTCGGACAAACCTTAGAGTCATATTAATGCGCTTTGTCGCTCGTGGCTCGAGTGTTTCCCATGGACAACATCAAACTGTTACCAAAGCATTTGACAACAAGCGGAACAACAGAGTAGATTCAAAGTGACAGATGAAAGAATGCGAGGAAGCAGCTACAGAGGGTGAAGAAGGGGAAGACGATGTTCTCACAGGACCGTGACTCACCCTCATGGCCGACAGCACCGATACATGTATGTTATTTATAGGGAAGACGCGCATCTGCTATTTTCAGGACTTTCATCACTGCAGGTGCGACTTTTTTGCAACCAGGTTATGTTTGATGTTACACCACAGAAAATGGAAAAGGCTTGTGCTTTTTATTGCCTTACACTCCTCAACTGTATTTTTCACTAAATGTCTCTCCTCTCTTTTAAATCTCTCCATCTCTCATTAAATCTTATCTTCAGGCGTGAGGTGGACACAGCCAGGACGATCGATATGCCACACGCCCCACACTCCTCCGTGCTCCTCCCTTCCCTTTCTCTGATTGTCTCAACAGCTTGTCCCCTTTTTTCTTTTTCCTGACTCTCCCTTCCTTCCGTTTTCCTCTCCTCTCCTTGTCTGTGTTTTTCTTTGGGAATCATCATTACTGCCAACAGGCCGTTCGCCATCTGCCGTGACTGAGTGGGAGACCAAAACTCACAATTAGTGAGGATAATTTGCAACCAGGTATCTGGTAATGAAACAGCTCAGACTTTCACAGATCGATAGAGAGCAACTCATTAGGGAGGTGGAAATAAACAGGCATCAATGTGGAGCCCAGCCACACACGGTGACAGACGAATGGGAAGGAGATTAATTTGTGGGTGGGTTTGCAAAGGCTAGAGAACTGGCAAGACGGATCAGCAGACACATTAAACAGAATTGGTAAGAAAGAAATACAGAGGCAGCTATTTTACTGAAGCGATCTTAATTGAGTAAAAGGAATGTGCCGGCCTTAAGTTTTGACTCCCTCATTAATTGTGTTTAAAACAACAGAGACATTAAGAATCTGTAACAGCTGTGAGACAGGATTGTTGGTTAAAGGACCAGTCCACTATATATACTACAACTCATGTATACCTTCCATAATTCTAAATATATAATAGATAAATATATTGCCATTCCTCATTGTTCTTACAAATTAAAGATCGAATTCATGATAAAACACCCTTGTTCAATTCAATACCTTAAGCTATAATGGCTAATGCAAACACAATTCCCAGAAAAACCACATGTCAATCATACATAAATCTATAAAAGTTATGAATAAATACAAAAATAAGTAAAGCAAGCAACACACAAATGGTAAAAAAGACATATGGAAATACAATACAGAAGGGTCGGGTCATGGCCAGTTTAGCAGTTAAGCTCTGCAGTAACATCACATGAAGGCATAAAAACAACTATATGTTAGGGTTGGTTGATTAATCCATTTGTCCTATAAAAAAAATCAATCGGCAACCACTTCTCCAATCGATAGAAGTAGCATTCAGCCTTCAAGCAAAATAACAGACATTCCCTCGCTAAATGAAGCTAATGTTAGCAAAGATACATAGATACTGTTGTAAAAGACCGAATCACTGTGAGGATGTTATGCTATATTGGCAAACTTGTTTATTTCTGTTGACATTTTGAGCCATAACTGTAACGTTCAAAGATATGGAATAGTTAAACACACTGGTGCGACCTTTCTGTTTTTTTTGCTGTGCTTTTGAAAATATATTTGCATTTACACCTACATTTAGGGCATTTAGCAGATGCTTTTGTCCAAAGCGACTTACAATAAGCACATTGATTCGTAACATATTTGAGGAACTATATCTACCCCACAGCAACACCTCACCACTAGTTGGACTCACTGCTAGTTTTGCATAAACTCAAGCTCTAATCTTCTTTATTCTGTGGCCCAACAAGTAAATTAGGTCTCTGTCCTAATGTTAGTGAAAGTATTATTATTTATAAGATATTAAAGCATCAAACTTGCGTTTTAGATGAATACACGTTTAAATAACATGAATAAAGACAATTAAATTGCATGTAGGCTTGTGCTTGAGGCAGGAGTTTTCTACTACGAAGTTATTGTAAACAGCCATTACTCAACTTTATGACTCATCTCTACTCGTCTTACTGTTACACAATTTTAGATACAGTCGTCGGGTAACGTAGAGTGGTAGGGAATCCATATTAATTCCAATATCTCTAAATCTATGTATTACTTGCAGTAGAAACATAAGTGCGTCTCCCTGTGCACATTTACACATGAGGCACAGTTTAACCTCATCGATTATTTAAATCTCCCGGCAGGCCGACAGCATCGATCAGGATCTAATGTTAATTAATGTTCTGTACATCCCAAAGGGCACACACAGTCCAGGTTCATACAGTAAACCTGTTTGATGTGAAGCAGCCGTCAACCTGATAAATCCGGAGCTCCATCATTACTGTCTGTTATAGAGGCTAACAGTCGATTTCTGTTTCCTCTGGAGAGTTTCCTCTGTCCTGTCAAGTTTATAACCACAGCTTTTAGTTGCTGCTTAAATGTGGCAGGAAATTTGACATTACTGTGCCCATGGAAGCCTCTCTAATTAAAATATATAATTGAATCATTAAAATATATCATTCTGCTTTCCTAAAAACAGCTGTTTCTACGCTCCTCCCCTGTTGACTTTGAGTGGTTGTTGTTCACGCTTTGTTTAATAAATGTAGATAAATAGTTTTGTTTGTGATGACAGCTTCGTTATAAACATAATAATGTTGTCGTCAGTGGTGTTAGTATGATCACTGGTCAAATATTAGACTTCAACATCCTCAACCTCACCTGCCGGTTATGTTTTTAGCTTTGTCCTTTAATTGTCATTTTTGGCCCCAGTGGCTCCCGTTTGTGTAGCAAAGGTTACATAGTGTCACTTTAATGTTAGATATTTGCATGTATTTCCCCTTTTTCCACAGTCACTAGCAGCCATTACATTTAATTAATTTCCACATTCCACACAATACAAAAATCTAACTTGATTACCCAGTTTGACCACAGATTGATTTGAAATGTACTGTGATTAATTACCTCGCAGCGATATATCAATGTTGGCTTAATGGATTACATGACTCAAGCCGGCCTGCTAATTGATTTCCATGTCTTATGGAAATGAATGGAAGCTGATAAATGTCTGGGACAGAGGAAAACATGCACTCAGACGGTTTAAAAATAGTTTGCCGTAATGTTCAGTATACACAAAGCGTGTGCTTTAAAACCAGTAAGATGTGATTGTATTCGTCAATTAATCTGTTTTTTTTTTCTGATTATGCAAATATTTTATTCATAAAATGACAGAAAATAGGGAAAAACAATCCGTTGACATCGCTTCTCGAAATTGCTGTTGTTTCAGTTTGCAAATGACTGTCTGTTTCAGCACCCATTGGATTTAAATGGTAAAACGTTTCTGCTCTGATGAATCTTAAATGAAGAACAGGTTGAATGATGGACTGTGGACAGGCGGACAGACAGATGCAGGGTCATGTTGACCCAAACAGAGGAGTCATGTGATCACCTCTCTCAGGTAGCAGGAGATTCCTCTCAGGGCTGTACTCATCGCTGTTGGTGAAGGCAGCTGGAGACAGAGAAAAAAAAGGAGAAAGAGATAAAAAAGTGGACGTGACTGAGAGAAGCTGAAGAAGTAGGTTAGAGGAGCAAAGGGCGTACAGAAAGAGATTGATGTATTGAGTTGAAGCTGAAACCACTTTGAAAAATGACAAGCCTGTCACAGCATCAGGTTTGCAGGATGACAGAGGGGCTTTAGTGTTTGATCGCAGAGTGGCCACTGGCCCCAGAGGGCCAATCTAATACCAACAGCCCTTTCCAACTCATGAAGAACAAAAACCTAGCTCCCCGCCACCTGTTTTCACACACACACATGCCCCCCACCCTCCAACACTTTTATTTTTTATTTCATGTGTTTGTCATCTCTCTCACAGTCGCTCTATGTCTACTGGCCCCCCTACCATCCTCCACCTTTATTCTCCCAGTCTCCATGTACCCTTCTCCCATGTGTGACCCAGCTGACATTTAGCCTGCAATAAAAGCTATTTGTGGGCTATAAGAATGGATGTGACATTCTCTGTTTACCTAATACTTCTTCTCAGGCAAGAATCATCTCAAACATGTCAGAAGGCCAATGTTATTGGTAAAAGAATATGTGAACACGACTGTCCCCTGAGCCGTTTTGGTCTGCGGCTATTCACTGCTCTAGTTCCACTGAAGGGAAATCTTTATGCTGCACATTATACATGATATTTCGTTCAGCAGTGTACTTTTAACTTTGTGGCAACTGTTTGTGGATGGCCTTTTAACATGACAATGCCCCTGCACACAATACATACATCATGTTTTTCCAGTTTGCTGTGGAGGATCTTGAATAGCTGACACTGAGCCCTGACCTCAGCCCTCTCCAGCAATTTCTAGATAAAGCTGAATGCCAAGCACAAGTCAGGCCTTATCATTAAACAGCAGTGGCAGACCTCGAAAAGGCCTGTAGCTGAATGTGAACAAATCCCTGCAGCCAGGCTGTGAAATCTTGTAGAAAGTCTTCCAAGAAGAGGGGAGGCTCATGCAGCAGCAGATTAATGTTCTTGGTTTGGGGGTTAGGGGGGTTTAAAAGACATGTTCAGCAACCACATGTGATGTTATGATGGACTGTCCTCATATTTGTGGCCATATGATGTAACAGCACTGGCTCTTCATAAAGAATCTATATACTGTAAATAATTACTTGTGGTTAGAATATCTAATAAATTCCTCTGACTGTTTTGGTTGTATAAACTTGAATTATACTTTCCCCATCCGTGGGTGTACAACAGCCCACTAGGGTCTGTATGAAATACATTTTGAAAATGGAACAAGGCAATATGAATAATTCACAATTCAGAAGAGCTGCACCAGAATCCAATCGAAAACGTTTGAACTTTTTTTTTGAAAAGATAAACTCAGCTTTACAAACTCAACAGTTGTCCTTAATAATGGCTGATCTATATGGCGGTGGCTCATAAATCAATTGTTAATAAAGCCACTACTTACAATTTTTAAACTCTTTAAAAACGATGTCACGTCAGAAAATGCCTTTTCCAATAAATGTCAAATTATCCCTTAACATTTTTAGTATTTGTTTTTATTCACGATGTATGATCATTACATTTCATTTGAAGTCTAGTGTTCTTAAAGTACTTTTATCTTTAGTGTGATTGTCACTTTTAGCGATAAAGTATAATGTTCGGGGGTGCCATGGCAGCTCAGTTGGTAGAGAGTGGACTCCATGTACAGAGGCTGTGTCCTGTGGCCCCTCAGCTACATGTCATCTCTCATCTCGCTCCCCGTCACCTCTCTAACCTCTCCTCTCTTATAAAGCCATTAAAAGGCGCCAAAAAATAATCAAAGTATATTGTATATAGTATATTGTTTGACTATAAAATGCCTGCAACAGTAAATTATATCTGTGTTATACTCTTAATAAACACATTTGAGGGATTTTTGCTTTAAATGTTTATGATTGTGTTTATATATAACAAAAGATCTGCCTGTGTATTTGCTGTTTTCTCTCAAATATCAGTATCAACGTTAGCCATAGTCTGTATTTTTGTCATTTGTACCGCTCTTCCACTAATGATGCTGCAGTGATGGTACAGACACACTGATGTTTCATATTTTATGAGACCCAGGTGTGTTATCATCATTGGAGTGGATTGATCCTGTCTACTAAATATCGACATTTTAACGTCTCTCTGTTGGTGCGTAAACGATTTCGTGCCTTTCCTCTTCACCTCATTCTCCCCACCCCATCTTTTTCCTCTCCATGTCTTTTTTCTCCTTCTCAACTTTAAAAGATGAGATTGTGAGTCAGACAGGAAGCCTTAATATATTCAATATGACTGTGCCTCCAGTCATTTATCTCTCTCATACACACTAATTTTCCTCTCTCCATCTTTAGTCTTTCTTTTCCTATCTTCCCCGTTTATTCTTTTTCTGCCCCTTCTCACAGGAGGGGGGTGCTCCAGACAGATGTTGAAGTGTTTGGTCTGGTCCGGTTTCACGCGGCGCAGGGCCACCCGCGACTCCCCGATGAACTCATTATGTGTCAGCTTGTCTTCGTCGCACACGGACACCCTGGGAGCCGGAGACAAGATGAGGGGGAACAAATGAGGAACAAAAGTGAGAGGGGAAACACTGAATTAGAATAATGAGAGAAACAGGTAGAACATCTTAAGCAGAAAGATGCAAAGTGGTGTTCAAATAACTCTACATATTATGACTCATTCAATTGCTCCTAATGTTGTGGAAACATCATAATTATGGAGGGAAGATGCCGTAATAAACCTAACTTGAATCAAAGAGAACACAGTGAGATAAATCGCCTGTGTGTGAATACAGCATCTGTGTGTGCATATTGTACAAGTAATTAGCATTTTTCCCTCCCGGGGGAATTCAGATAGTGTGAAGTGCATCATGCAAGGTTAAGCCGATCCATATTTATGGGTCTGGCAAACTTTTAGTCTGACTGTAACGTCAGCCGAAAATGCACAAGTGGGTAGGAGCAGCAGAGGAGTGGAGGAGACGAGAGGGAGAAGGCATATGTGAAATCAGAAGCCACCGAGCGAGGGGTGGAGTGACGTGGGTGAGAGGGAGAGATAAAAAAATGTGACAATTTATTCAAATCTGTGTGTGCGAGGAGTAATTTACGCATGCAAATGTGCACGTTCCTATAGGCAGCAGTGAACAAAAAAAAGAGCACACTATGAGCTATGTGAAATCCAGTGGGGTCGCCTTTTTTCTGTGATTTATGTAAATGTAAATGGAAGTAACTCTGTCAGAGGTCCAAGTGCGAACATGCCGCCCCTTGGCCTGCTGTTTTATTCAACTTCTAACTAAATTCATAAACACGGGAAACGAAATGTCGCAGCCGTCCGCTGTCTTCAGTTTCCAGTAATAAAACATGATATTGCAGAAAGGTAGAAGGTGCGAGGGGCCAGTTGCCCGGGGACACCAGAGATGTGTTGGCATTCCCCCCAGAGGAGCAGCTTATTATCCAAAAGGAGACGCGAACCCTTCAGAATCGAAAAAAGCAGCAGGAATAGGAAATGAAAATGGAAGTAAGACAAAGACTTGACCGGGATGGGAGGCAAAAAAAAAGGTGCACGGGAGAATAATGAGAAAGATCAGTCGCAGCTGAGAGGTGAAAGATGGTGGGACACATGGATGAGTAAAGGACGGCTGAAAGGGCTCGAGGATGGAGTGGTGAGTGAGCGTACAATAGGTCAAAGAGTCAAGTGTGAAGCATGGAGTCATTATAATGGGAGGCGGACGTGAGGCTGAAGTTACACAGTATGTGGTGACAGACCACGACAGCTCGCTCTTCCCACTGTGCCAGAAAGACTTCATGATGTCCTTACAGGAGCGTGGCAAATCTAATCGCAGGCTGTCACCAACTTAAATGTCCATGTCAGACATGTAAAAATGTTTGCTGATGATGTCTGCAGCTCTCCTTTAAAGGGTTGTTGGCGACAGCGGGAGGAGGGCGGATTAAATTAAAACTATCAGAGAATAAGAGAAAATGTAGCCCTGTCATGATTTTGATCACACTGTTGACTAACAGTTCAAATTTTGACCGTTGCATATTGAACACTGAGTTAGTAAGACAACGTTTTTACATACCACTATTACATATGACTATAGAAGCTTTTTTTATTGATGATAACTTGTTTTTCTTGTGGAAAAGTCTACATTTTTATTTGTAATGTCACCTAATTGGGAGTATTTCTATATGTATCATTCATAACTTTTAATCCTTTCTTTCACTTTTCTTTTCTTGGCAGGATTGAACTTCCACCGTCTCTGTTCCTTAGCATTTAAAAGCTAATTCGTCAATAGCCTACAGGCGGGTGTGAACTAAGGCACAAAAAAAGGTCTTTAAAATCCTGAATTCTTGTCATCATAAAACAATATAAATATCCAATTTTAACTTATGAGTTGTATTTTTCTAAAACTGTACTGATCCATCAGAGAACACACTGCTCTCCGTTCCCTGTGGCTGCTGGTTTTGAAGTTGGAAGCAAGAACAATCAGAGAGCTTCTGTTTTTTTAGGAGCTCTGCCCTTTTTCTAAATACGGCACAGCTTGTGGTTGCTATCTTGTGGAGTTCTGGTCGAATAAAGCTGCTGAAATAAACAAACCTCCCTTCTATGGGATGGATTTCATTCTTAATTACCAGCCCCTGGCGACGTTTCCACATTGTGTGTGATGTGCGTGTGATGTGTGTGTCGTCATGGCAAATTGTGCCCCGTGGACACCCATTGTTGTCAGAACTAACACAGAAGCAGTTTCGAGTACTTTTTCTAGACATCTGACTGTGGACAGAACTTTGTCGTCTTTGTCGACGTATCTAAGAATCCTGACACATGACTGTTGGCCATCCGCCACCGTCAGGGCTGCATCTGTAAGCATCCGCGTCTCTAGATTCTTGCGGTATGTCCTGCGCTAGTCAGCCAATGTCGGCGGCTTTTCAGCTGACTGAGCTATCATCACTCCGATTGGCTCTTCAGCTACGCAGTGCACGGAAAAAGCACAAGAAAGCCAAATGTCTCTTAAAGTAGACACAATTTCACCCATTTTGCACGGTGTCTCTGCCTCCGCCTCTTCATCAGGGCCACTTGCAATTTCTATCATGGAGACATATTCTGAATTAGAAGCGGCCACATAAGCTGTCAAAAAAACACTGCTTTATCATGTTTGTATATCCAAAGTTACGGGTCTTCTAGTTTCCCTGTCGAATGACTAATACAGACTACCTGCTGGTATGGAGAGTGATTTCCTCTCACGCAGTCGGCTGTAGTGATTGCGGTGTGTTTAAGTGCAGATCTTTGGCTGAGACACACAGACTCCACGATGTCTGTTTAGTGTGTCTGCGCCATCAAATCGATGAAATATTACCTGCTGTTTAACTTTGTAGATAAACTGGAAGTAGTCTAACGTTAGACTGACAGTCTGCGCAAAGAAAAACACACTACAAGTCAACATAATCGACTAAAATGCAACTATATCTACAGAGGCATTTATGAAATGCATTAAACTGATTCGGCTTGGCTTTATCATTTCCCATTCAGTTGTATCGGTTGCATTAGAGATTTATGTAGATGTAAAAAAAGTGATTAAGGTCAGCCTCTGAATAAAATCACTTTGTACAGTAACATCACCAACATGTTTTCATGTGTCTGTGCTTTAAACGCCCTGTCGCGAAAACGTCTCCGCTGAATTGACACGGAGTCGGAGGCCGGTTGTAGGTCCAGTCTCTCTAATTTCCCTCGAGAGATCAACCCGTCGATTCTATTTAAATCCCATGCCCACGTGTGTGGTGGCAAAGTTTTAGTCACAGGCAGAGACAATTCGCAGCTTTTGCCACCTCTGGAGGGGGTCAATGAAATTAAAACACCCCGCGGTGCGTAGTCTGACCTCAATCTGTCACTGCATCTTGAGCAGGGAGAGAAAGGCGGGAGAAGGAAAGACAAAGAGAGAGGGATGGCTTAGAAGGAGTGAGGGGAGATCTTCTCTGATCCTAGTGGACGGGAGAGATGTGAGGACAGGGAGGAGAGAAGGTGAGGTGACAGAGGAGGATCAGAGGCTCAGTGGAGATGGATGGAGAGAGGGAACACGGTGAAACAAAGAGGATGAAGGCCTGTAAACTGAGAGTAAAAGACTCTGCGATAGGCGATAAGAAATCCTTTGAAAGCGACAGTCAGCCTTCTGTTGGGCAAGACAGAGCAGAGAGGCAGGAAGTGAAGGCGACAGAAATAGAAAGAAAAGCCTCCGTGACAAACATTTACCGGAGCGTCTTGCGGTACATGTCCTCCTCAGTGATTCCACAGTAGGTGAGTGTCTCGTTCCAAACAGGGTTCAGCGTGTTGCGAACCGTCTTCGTTTTCAATTTATTAGCCTGCGCATCAAAGCAGAGA
This sequence comes from Spondyliosoma cantharus, assembly GCA_900302685.1. NCBI lineage: Eukaryota > Metazoa > Chordata > Actinopteri > Spariformes > Sparidae > Spondyliosoma > Spondyliosoma cantharus. The sequence goes on from OMLP01016184.1 coordinate 29,624, forward strand.
GGAGAAGGAGAACAATAATATGACTCAAGCTTTTTTCTCGCAGCTGCACACAGCAAACAACCTCAACAGGAAAATAGCTTCTTACTGGCTCTGAGGTCATTTTGTTTTAGCGCAGATTTACTGGTCTGCACTTGCACTTTCGTAAAGGAACTCAAGATAATAGCGAGAATTAAATATATACTCAGAAGTCCAGGTTACTAAAGGTCTTTTGGAAAACCACAGGAACAAAAAATACGTTCTTATAATAAAATCTGACCTTGCAGGCTCCTGGAAGCAGGTGCAGCTTGACGTAAGGATCAGCCAGACCGTTGAAATCCATCGGCTTCAGACCCTGATAGGGACCGAGAAAAAGGATGTAAGAGAGAGTGTAAAGCAGCCGGTGTAGATCAATGTCTAAGCTGCCGACATCTGTAATAAATTAGAGGTGAGGGGATTCATTTACAAATTGAATCTAAAGCACATTGGTAGAGAGGAAACGGGGGTCTCTTAATTTGACAGATAGTTTCAGTTGACCAGCCAAGCACATCGTGCAGAGGCCACACTGCACGATGTGAAAACAATATAGAAATTGAGGGTGAAAACTGAAGCAGAGGTGCTTCACATTAATAGGAAGATGTAATACATTTACATTTAGTCTGTTTAACTTCAGACCTTTATTTTCTCTTTCCTGTCAGTGAAATGTAATTAATGAAATGAAGAAGCTGCTCAGCTGTGTTTCAACTGTGAGGATTGTAGAATTGCAGTCCGGATATCGAGTGAGAAGCTCGATAGAAGCGATGCAATTCTTTATTTTGATGTTCAAACAATAATGTGCACGTCTTTTTGACCACTTAACAGGACACTTTTGTTTTGAATAAGAGCGACAGTAGCCAGTTATTAAACTTTCAGCAGGTTTTTTATGCAATTTAAATTGTAAGGTAAAAAGAAATAAGACTAAACGTCAACTAACATGCTAACATTAGCATACCTGCAATGACAATGCTGATGGCTAATGGTACCATTTGGAAACCAGTGCTATCAAGACATTTCATGAAAAAAAACTAAAAAGTCAACCTCATCGTGGCCATAGAAAAAAATAATTAAGTTTGATTATGAGTATCAGACTATTTGTTAAGATATTTTCATCTGACTGGCCGACAGACAGTGCCATAGCTAGAGCCACAATGCTAGCACAGCTAAAAACAGAAGTTGATCCTTGATTTACAAGCTAACCTGCAGCTTTTTTGTGTCACTGGTTAACACATACACATTTTATTAATACAAATGTAAATTCAAAATTGTTTTCAGTGAAACTGACGTTCTATCAACCAACTACTAGATAAATAACCTGTGTTATTTACCTTTGCTCTGAGGACTGTGCAGTGCAGGGAGCTGGTGGCTCTCTCATACAGTAGGTCAAACTCTAACGTCCCCAAGGAGGCTGGAAGACAGTGGACAGAACAACTTGGTAACTTTACAGATGGTGACTTTATTACTCTGTGTAGATGATGATGGCAGGAAGAAACGCCAATATCGACTATCAGGGAAAAGCTGTTTAGACTTCTAATAGAGAAGAGACTGAGAAAGTCACTCATTTTGTAAAATAACCTTATTCACTGCATTGCTGAGAGTTTGATGAGATAATTGAACCCATCCTCATAGCTTAGCTTAATACTGGGTGGAGCCTGCAGGACAATAAATAATTATTAAACATTATTTCCCCTTTACACAGTTCTCCTGATAAAATCACAGAACAGAGTTTTGAGCCAACTCATTAAAAGATAAGTTCACCCAAAAACTCGCCCCCATGCTGATGGAAACTCAGGTTCATAGTCCACAAAACCTTTATGGAGCTTCACAGCAGAACAG
>OMLP01016185.1:0-15712 GCA_900302685.1 Spondyliosoma cantharus
CATTAAATGAACAGAGTCCTTTAATTTCTCTGTGGTATTAATGACAGCTGGTATTTGTTGTTGTTAATTAGAGTCCTTTAATAAAACACACTAACATATTGGAGTTATCAGTAATATTACTGGCGGTGTGTCAGCAGCAGGAGCCAGGTGGCAGCCAGCCAAGCCAAATTAAGCAGAGACATATATTGTGTCTCACCTGTTCCAGCAGGTAGATAAGCTGATCTCTGGCCAGCCTCTTGAGCAGAGAGAAGTCAGGGAGCTCCGGGCAGTCTCTCCTGGCACTGTGAGCCATCCTGGGCACCGACGGAGACCAGACAGCTGTCACTCATCCACTGCGCACAGAAAAATAAAATAATAAAACGTAACTACTCCTGAAATCGGCTAAATGCACTGACAGAGAGGCCACAACCATCAGAATCACACAGCAGGGACGAGGATCTGTGATGTGTCAACCTAACGTACTAGCTAGGTTAGCTTGTTGGCTAAAAACATATCCTCGACATCAGACGAATTTTCAAAATAAAGCCTGGTGTCAAAGTGCTGACACTGAAATGAAAATAATGTCCTCAAAATCATCAGTAAATTACCAAAATGTCAGCAGCATCTATCTGTAAAAAACACCAGTAAAACGCGTTTAGCTGATTAGAAACGACCTGCTTCCTTCCGTAGCTAAATAAAGCGGAATTCATCACATCAGCTGTTTCTCCCCGGACGCCTTAAATCAACGGACCGCTACACCTTCGGAAGAAGAAAGACGTTGGACGTGTAAATCACCTGACGCAGTTTTTCTCTCACTTCGTGTTGTTTTGCGCCATGAATACAGAGGCGGTTTTATTGTTAGAGACGGTTAACTTCGCCGCAGAGAAACATCGCAACCAGCGACGTAAAGATGCGGAACAGACGCCGTACATTAACCATCCCATCGGTACGTAACAGCGTCTGGACTTTTGTTGTGATGCCTTCAGGTGCTGCACGTAAATCTTTCCGACTCCTGAGAAGCAGAAATAAGAACTGGATTGAGACCATGCGGGATTTTAAAGTAGTTTCTGATGTTTAACTTCGGGTATGAACAGTTACATGACAGTTGAAACTTGCTGAGAGGAGAGAGAATAAAATCTATGCTGGATATTTAAGTAATCGTAATTATTACAGGAAGACCCAGCAACTCATGGAAGGTGACACCCATGTTTTTTGTAGTCATTTGAATGGCTGGAACACTACTTAACTAATTATTATTAACAACAACTAACAAAACATTTGGCATAATATAGGTCAAAGCAGGTACAGCAATTAAACAGTCCAAAGCTTAGGAGATAAAAAGGGAGCAACATCCCCCAGACTCCCTTATAAAATCACTCCATTTAGTGAAATGTTGAGTTGGGAGAAACTTGATAAACTGTGTGGAAAGCTGTCAACAAATTCTTGATTATGTTGGCCTTCTTGTAAATTCGGCACATGTTGTAGGCCGACATGAAGTTCTTTGAGGATAAAATACTGTGTTAATTTATCCCAGTGATGTACATGGGCTCTCTCTTTCTCTGCTGAAAATCTGCATCACACTTTAAAGAAGAGAAAAAACTGGGAAGGTGGCAGAGTTCCCTTAAACTACATAGTGCACCTTTAATGGAGACGTATTATGCTAATTTTCTGGTTCATGATTATAGTTTGGGTTACTGTTAGAACAGGTTTACGAGCGAAGTCACAGAATCAAAGGCTGGACTACGGACAAGGTGTTTTCCTGTTGGTGTGGACTTTGACCTTTTTAACTTTTACGATCTTTTAGACGCACAACAACAAAAATAAAACACTGACAGAAAGGGGAAAAGCACAATAGGTCTCTTTTATAGACTTCTTCTGTTTTGATAACTTTGTTGAATATTTTACGGACAATCCTTATTTTTGTGCCAGCAGCTGAAACAATAAGCCTTTCCTCTCTCTGATGCTCACAGCTCTGTGTGTGTACTTTTAAGGAGTGGCGAGAATTCTCAGCCATGAGGGAGGCGTCACAGACATCGAGGTCCTGCAGGTATGTTTTCAGTGAGTGACTGTTAGGTAACACTGTCAGATAGAGTGTCTGTGTATTACAGATTGTGTGTGTTGACTTTGTGTCGCAGGCCGCTCTGCTTCACGACACGGTGGAGGACACAGACACCTCTCCTGCAGAGCTCGAAGCAAAGTTCGGGCCCATCGTGGCTCGTATCGTTCAGGAGGTGACGGACGATAAGAGCCTGCCCAAACAGGAGAGGAAGCGCCAGCAGGTGGAACATGCGCCTCACTGCAGCCGGCAAGCCAAACTCGTCAAACTGGCTGATAAACTGTACAACCTGAGGGACCTGAACCGCTGCACACCTGTCGGTCAGCATCGCTCACTGTCACTGTCTTACACTTTCGATAAATTGTATACTTAATTTTACAGTGAAAACACATTTTAATGTGACAGAACTATGTGGACGGAGCATGTTGGGCTGTCAGTGATATCAGACTTTCACTACACAGTTATTATGGTCGTGGCCAAAAGAATTCCTGATAATATTGCTTTAACAAAACAAAAAATACGTTATTAGTCAAATTCATCTTTCACAGAATCCCGAAAACTCCAGCTAACTTTCATTGAGTGAGGGTAGAGTGTCTCGCCTCCATCTTTCATCTCTTACTGACAGTAGCTAACTAGACGGCTCACATTTTTTGTGGCAGCCTGTGCTAAGGTGCATTACTGCCATGTAGTATGAATCAGAATCAGAATTTCCTTTATTTGTCCCGCAAACGGGGAAATTTCTTTATCACAGCGGAAAAATGACAGTGGTATTGTAATAAACAATAATAATAGTAAAAGAATAAAGTAAGAGATACAAAATAGAACTCTCATATACATTGTATATAAACAAAGCAAGAATGGAAAGAAATGGAAATTACGAGATGCTGCATCTATTACTGAGACGATACCAGTTCAGTTAATTACGACACATTACAACCTAATGGGATTATTATTTCTTGATAATTAGAAACATTTCCAATTAGTCCTTTAAACTGTGGAGCAGTACCTGAAGTACCAAAAATAAAATGATTCATTTTGAGAAAGACGTTTCTTTCAGAGAGTTCAATTAGAGACATTTCATCCTGTCTAACTGCTACTCTAAGAACTGTTGAGGAGTTTAAACTCTACTTAAGTTAGTCTTGAAATGAATCTGTACAGACAGCAGATATGCTGTCAGATACATGTAGAGGAGGGTTATGCTTCTGTTTGAACACGCTCCCAAAGGTGAAACAAGAATCTATACTTCACAGTGTACTCAGTCACCATACCCTCTCCCTCTGTGTGTGTGTGTGTCGGCAGGTTGGTCAACCGAGCGGGTCCAGGAGTATTTTCTGTGGGCCTGTGCGGTGGTGAAAGGCCTGAGAGGAACCAACTCTGCTCTGGAGGGGAAGCTGGAGGAACTGTTCAGACAGAGAGGAGTCCATCTCTGACCGCACGGCCACAACACAGACTGTTTAAATTACAGATAAAACACATTTTCATGAGTAAATTATACAAATAAATCATATTTCGTATACATTTTTGTGGTGTTTAATGTATTCTTTTAATATTATGTTGTGCTCAAAGTTTGGTAAAGCGTCATCAGATCAATTATTCAAGAAGTATTTATGAGTAGTAGTGTTTGTAATTGAAGGATGTGATACTGCTGAGTTTACTACCTGTAACTTCTAAAGAAACACACACAGGGTCAGTCAGTCCGTCACTGGAGGCACTGATTCTTTTCCTAATATTGTGGAAGTAAATAAATATTAACTTTCTAATCAGAGTTTGCAGAATTGATACACAATGTTAGTCATAGGAAAGCAATTTAAAAACAGGGACATCAGAGCTGACAAAAGGACTAATATGTAAATTCAAGTAGGTGAAAAAGAGGCTGTATCTATGAATTCATATAACAATCACCAGCGACCAAAAACAATTTACACCTCAAGTTTTCCATAAATTAAAAACATGCTGAGCAATGATGGTAACCACTAAAGTTGCGGGAACTACTGTGCGCCTCTGGCTGACAGGAAGTGTACGTCGGAACAAATCAACTTCCGGTCCGCTCGCTCAGACTTCCGCTTGATCAGAGCGACAACTGACGACGAGCTCGTTTTGACCGAGTAAAATACCCATTTTTTACTTTTATTCAGCTGATTCCGTCGACCAGACAGCCATGTCTAGTCGCGAAGCCCTCAACATGAAGCTCCCTCCGATCCAGTCCACGGCCGGAGCCGTGCCGATCCGGAATGAGAAAGGTGAGATGTAGCTTGGAGCTAGCAGGCGGCTAGCGGCGTGCTAAGTTAGCCAGCTAGCATAGCGCAACCTCACTGCTAACATAAACAACATAAACAGAATGAAGAGTTTGATTATTAATCTCAATAAAAACAGCCAATAACACCAGATGAAGGTGTTTCCTGAAGCCTGCAGCAGTTTATTCCTGAGCTTGGTTCGGAAATGAGATGCTCAGTAATCACAACAGTGTGATGTTGTGCTGTCGAGATACTTTTGACTTATGAGTGAAGATGGAGGATGAAAAGTATTTTGAAAAAGCCCACAGGGTTCAGTAACGTTACAACAACAAAAGTTACTGTTGGGATGATTCAACTCTCACATACACTATCACCAACAACAATATAACCTCCAGTAGTCTTTATTATCAGACTTCTTCTAGGTTTGGTTTACTATCTACAGGTTTTTATGTTTTATTTTTTCTGTTCTCTTACTGTTCAGTGATGTTGATCAGATATCAGGATAATGTGACAGAAACAATGTAAAGGTGCCACTGTGTTGTTTTAGGGAAGAAACTTTAATCTGAAGAGATCCTAATTGTTCTGCCTAAACATATATTACATTATATATAGATTGAACCTTTATTTAACTTTGAAGACCTGTTGAGATTAAAATCTCCTTATATAAGTGAGATCTAGTCAAAACCTAATCATGACAGCGTCAAGGACATGACAAGACAACATCAAATGATTTCACAATAGTAGCCATAAGTACAATAAAACACATTTATAGACAGGGCAACAATATTCATCTGTCAGTGATATCTTTCATTATTCTGCATTTAATTTAATTTAAAGATAAAAGTGTCTGAAGTTTAAACTTGGCCTCAGATCATTAAAGATGAAGGACCACAGTTGAACAGGTTTGATTTGCCAGCCTCCGATCTGACTGCAGGCACAAGACCTGAGATTATGACGAGCTTCTGTAGATTAATATTCACTTTAAATTGAGGCATGTGTGACTTTGAGCAGGTTTTTATTGAAACTGTCAGATCGGTATCAACTGATTTTGACAGAAAAATATTACATTTTGTAGGGCCGCACCGAATTGAAGAATCTATCAACACACTTTCCAAGAGCCTAAGGAGATTTCATTTAATTGCTTATTTTGATGAATGAAACGCTCAAAATCATAGGATAATAAGACAGACAGCAAAACTCTCAAATTTGAGAACTTGAACTGGAAAATCTTACAGTAGGTGTGTCAGTTCTCCTGGATTTTGTTTCCAGGGATTAATTGTAATGACTCGTCACATGTAGATTCAAAAATAACATGTGAAGCTTCAGCATTAGAGATGGAAAAGCTCATTATTGTCTCTGCATCTCTCAGGTGAGCTCTCCATGGAGAAGGTGAAGGTGAAGAGGTACGTGTCAGGTAAACGTCCTGACTATGCCCCAATGGAGTCGTCAGACGAGGAAGAAGAGGACTTCCAGTTTGTGAAGAAGGGAAAGGAAATGGAGCCAGAGGTGGAGCTGGAGGAAGAGGAGGTCTCCGACCCACGTCTCAAACGTCTGCTCAACCGTGTCTCTGAGGACGTGGAGGAGAGGTACGGCTCAGCTCAGAGGACTTGATGTGATTGATTATTTAATTTTGTGGTGATGAAATGTGTTTAAATCCACGTTGCTTCCTGTTTCTTTGTCCTCAGGCTGGCGAGACACAGACAGATCGCAGAGCCTGAAGTCGTGGCTGAGAGCAGCGAGGACTCTGATGAAGGCACCTGGCACCCCGAGCGTGAGGAGAGCAGTGAGGAGGAAGAGGAGGAAGAGGAAGAAGTGGATGATGAGGTTTGCTCTCTGTTCTGTTTAACTTTAACAAAATATTCAGAGTGTTTCTTTATCTCAGTTCAGAGAAGTTTTTAATGTGGACTTTCTCATTCTGTGCAGGAAATTGAGCGGAGACGTCAGATGATGCGGCAGAGAGCCGTTGACCGCAAGAACGAGGAGATGGAGGTGATGGAGGTGGAGGAGGAGGGGAAGTCCGGGGAGGAGTCAGAGTCGGAGTCTGAATATGAAGAATACACCGACAGCGAGGACGAAGCAGAGCCTCGGCTAAAACCTGTCTTCATTCGCAAGTATGTGCTGACAACTGCACTTCTGGCATAATTGTTCTGCTACGTTCTTTATGATGCAGGAGCATGCCCGACCCGATTTTCAAAAGCTTTTAAATATCTAAATAACGGAGGACATTTGTTGTGAAGCATTTATAGGAAATTAAGCAGCCTCAACACCGAATTAGCGGAGCTTTGTCAGGGTAATTCTTCGCTACATCTGTAGGGAGGAAGAGTATTTAAAGCTGCTCCAGTGAACACTAATCAAGACAAGTACGTCGTCAGTTAAAGACACCGTCACCTCGGGATGTTTAACCTTCTGTTTCTGCACCACAGAAAGGACAGAATCACTGTGGCGGAGCGTGAAGCAGAGGAGCAGAGGCAAAGAGAGCTGGAGGCCGAGGCCAAGAAGCAGGCGGAGGAGCGACGGCGCTACACCCTCAAGATCGTGGAGGAGGAGGCCAAGAAGGAGTTTGAGGAGAACCGACGTACGCTGGCTGCTCTCGACGCTTTGGACACGGACGGAGAGAACGAGGAGGAAGAATACGAAGCTTGGAAAGTCCGAGAGCTGAAGCGCATCAAGAGGGACAGAGAGGCCAGAGAACTGTGAGTAAAATGACTGTGTGATGAAATGAGATATGTAGTTCCTGTCAGTAAGCACAGTGGTGTTGTTGCGGGTGGTAACGAGTGGTGTCTGTCCTCAGCATGGAGAGGGAGAAGGCTGAAATTGAGAGATTCCACAGCCTGACGGAGGAGGAGCGCAGAGCCGAGCTGCGCAACAGCGGCAAAATGATCACCAACAAAGCCACCAAAGGCAAATACAAGTTCCTCCAGAAGTATTACCACAGAGGAGCCTTCTTCATGGTGAGTCACTGCAGGGAGGAGATACGTCTGAAACATTTCAGTTAAAGGTGTTAAACACTCAGTAATCTCGTCTTTTTGATGTCAAGGCCCGAAAACTGGCACAAAGATTTTTGCTTTTAAATGTTTTATTACAAATTGTATGAAACCCATCACTAAAGTAGTCATTAATTCTATCATTGCTTGACTAACAGATGGAATTACAGCAAAAATAAATCACAATTCTTTTGCTGGAAACCTCTTAAAGACCCCTGACAAGTTTGACAACTACTGTTTCAAAGTGTTGGGCTGCTTTTCTAAAGTCTGAACTTTAATTTTCTTCAGTCTTGGTACAGTGTTGGCTTGTGCCAATCATAGATATTATAGAATATCACTCTATTTGCTGTCATGTGCGATATCTTTCACAGTAACAGCTGTTATGGCATATTTGCGCTTTTATTTTGAAAAGAAAAGGCAACCATGGCAGCGGAGGCAAGGCACATATAGATATTTGTCTAGGTGGGAATGAGACTAGGCTGGCGGAGGTTACTGCAGGTTAATGGTCTGATGTCTGAGCAGCACTTGAACATCCAGACATGGAGGACTTAGTTCGCTAATTTGGCCATAATTCTGTTTTAAAGTGGGAGAAAATGGTAAACCAAGAGAAATGACTTGTTGGAGAAACAATCCTGCCAGATTAGAAAAAGTCTCCAGTAAGTAGATTCTCCACCAGAGAGCACAGCCAATTTTATCGTAAGTGTAAAATGTCTGTTCTCTACAGACTCAAAGGAGTTTATACCGTCTGCTCTGTTGTCCTACAGACAGTAAATCACCTGCTGACGAAGGTGCAGGTTGCTTCATTAACTGTGACCATGTTTTCTGTTGCAGGATGGCGAGGACGACGTGTACAAGAGAGATTTCAGTGCGCCGACGCTGGAGGACCACTTCAACAAAACCATCTTACCCAAAGTCATGCAGGTCGGCTGCTTCTACTCATGTTTCACTTCACTGTAGAAGACGTACTGCAGTTTACACTGTTCAACCTTTGTCATCGATTAATCCTGAAATCTAAATCATCTTGTGTTTGATGGGAAAACTGTCAGACTCAAACAGTCCATTGAAACAATTTCTGCAAAGAAAGGAAACTTTTCAAACATCTATATTTTCTATTTGCTTGTTTCATTGACTTTGAAGTAAAAGATAGTTTAACCCAAGATAACAGATGCACCTTCCATCATCCCTTTAACCTTTTCAAGTGGAATTTTTTTACCAGCTGGATGTTTTCATTTCTTTAACACAATAGATGTCAGTTCTCTGGTTTGACCTGTTGTTGTTTTGTTTTCCCTCTAAAAGGTCAAAAACTTTGGTCGGTCTGGACGCACCAAGTACACCCACCTGGTGGACCAGGACACCACGTCGTTCGACTCGGCCTGGGCCCAGGAGAGCGCTCAGAACAGCAAGTTCTTCAAGCAGAAGGCGGCAGGCGTGAGGGACGTGTTTGACCGGCCCACAGTCAAGAAGAGGAAGACTTAAGATGGGAGGCGGACTTAACCCGGTCCTCACTGCGGATTTAGAGACTGTCCAGAGACGAGACCTGCATTTTGCTGAGTCCAGGGATTTTCTCTCCTGGACTTTATGTTGTGGAACGAAAACAGACTGATTCCACCACCTTGACGTACTGTTAACAACCAGGAAGATGCACCATAATTTAAAACATGTAATGTTGGATCATCTAACCCGATTTAAAAACAGCAGGTTTTCAATTCTTGAATATGCAGAACATCCCTTTAACTTGAGATCTCGGCTTTAAAAGGGGCTCAAGTTTCCTTTTGCATTTGAGGATTTGCTGCATTTTAAGCAGATGAAAGGAAATTATTAGTGATGTCTAAAGATTTGAATCTCTCGTCAGCAGGTTTGAGGCACGTCACACTCAGATACCTCCTTCAGTTTTACAGCAGAGGGCTCGGATGTAATTTTGTATAAATCAGATTTCAGGTTCTTGTACTGATTTCCTGCATTACCCATTTTTTTCCCTCCATATTTGTGACAGTACAGGTATTGTAACTTGACTTGTTTGTGAATAAAACTTATTTTCATCCTTTTAAAACCGTTTCCACGGCGAGTGAAGCGAGTGTTTAAATGACTTTAATCATCACAACAGGAGGCGGTCCAACTTTTATTTTTAAAAAAGCAAAACAAAAGGATGTAGAGTAACAACACCACGAGAATCAAACTGCTGAGTTCAGTTCAAACCAAAAAAAAAGGAAGTGAAGCAGTCCAGAGTGTAAATGTTTGTTCAGTTGGTCAGAGCCACCAGAGCCTCCACCACGTTGCCCATGTGTTCCCTCAGACTGCGTTCTGCCACCGCCCTCGAAATCTCCATCTCTGACATCTGCAACAAGAACCAAATGTACCGTTTAGGAACGTAATCAACTGACAGACTGAACAACATGCACAAGTTTAATTAACATGACAGAACACTGAACATGTTAAAAATATGGTGTACACTTAACATGTATATTTTGTAAGCGGCTGTAATGTCTTGCTGTCGGTGCCGTTTAGCATAACAATGGCTGCCTACTGCAGGCAACACGCTGACTAGTTGTAAGAAACTCATACAACTCCACATCAAAAGACCCCAGTATCACTTACAATTACACACACGGTCACACAGTTACGAATAGAACAGGAGTGAAATGCAAAGACACGTTCAAAACAACCGCCACGGTTGATGTACATCATCACAGTATATGGACACTCCTGGGTCAGAGGCTATTATTACAATCATTTTCATTATCCATTAATTATTTTCATGATTAATCATTTAGTCTATAGAAAAGTGACATTTTGAAGTTGCTTCTTTTGTCCAAGCTACAATCCAAAACCACAAGATTCTTCATTTACTGTCATAAATGACAAAGAAAAGGAGCAAATCTTCACACGTCTTGCTTCACATATGACTGAAACGATCATTTAATTGGGTGACTAATTTTCTTTTAATAGGATAATTGTGGCAGCTCTAATCCAGATGAAGGAAATTCTCAGTGCTCCTGCATACTTGAGACAAATTTTCGTTCCGACATGTGACAGCGGTGCAGACGATGCACAAACCCATCCAGCTCCATATTTATATAGTTTTCCCAGTATCAGTATAAACTGGAGCGCTGACTGTGAGCCAGATCTGATCAGGTACCATCAGATGTGGACCTCACAAGTGCTCTTGAGCAAATCTCCGAAGCCAAGTTATACAATCTTATAAAACCTTCCTACAGGGCGGAGGCTGTTAAAGCAGCAGATTCTGACATGTTTCATTACGACGTGTGCGGTATTGTTCTGTACACGTCCACATACTTCTGTCCATGAACCGAAAACAGACATGTGGCTTTAACATCAACTGAACAGATCAAATAGACAAAAAAGAGTGAATAACTTACAACTAGTTCTACGTCCTCTTTCTTGATGGTGACTTTGGCCAACTCTTTTTCTCTGAAAGAAGAATGATGCAGTCAGAAAGAAGAAATCAACAGGTTCTGTCAGTTCTGGAGAAAATTCCTCAAACAAATAATATTTTCCTTCTCATTGTAAGAGTATGTTTGCCATCTGTGGTGGCTGATTGCTGATAACAGGACTTGTGTTCAATCCAATAAATAATTAAATGTGTCCACATGTAATGAGCCAGGAAAGTCAACAACATCTCACCTCTCTTGTTTGGCTTTCTGTTCCCGTGACCTTCTGTCTCCAATCACTGACATGGCCTGGAAGAAAATTAAATATTCTTATTAGCATGCATGTCTTTAATGAAAACCATAAAAGTTTCTCCAATGAAACAAGATTAATTTGGATAGTATTGTTGTTGTTGTTTTTTGGTCTTTTATCTCCGTTTTTAAAGTTTTTGAAATATCAAATCTATGAAATAAAAAAAGCACAAGAGAAGATAACAAGCATTATCAAAATATTATACAGTAAATATTAATATTATTATGTCAGGGTGAAGTTGACCTTTGGGATATAACATGTCTTTGAACTTTTACAAAACATTTTGGGTCATATTTAATCATGTGAATTGTTGATTAATGGCCAAAAATGTGTTTTGTAAGTTCACCTCAAATCTAATCTGCTCATATTCTGACTTGTATTATTTACAGTATCAATGAGGTAATTATAAAAACTACAAAAATATCAATTTTTTCCATGACAGAATGAACAAGCTGTACTCAGAGGAAAGTAAAGTCCCAGAAGTCTGTTTGAAGCTATAAAAGCTGGCAGGGTCCGCCACATGTAAACACAGTGAGTGTGTTGTCCTTTAATGTCAGTTTGTTTATTCAGTCATGAAAACAAAGAGTATGTTTATACTGTTTGTTTAGGCATAAAAAAAATGAACATCTTTCTCTTCTGATTAAAATTTCTTCCACAAAACTACATAGTGCTCCTTTAATTTTAAAAAACCCTGTAAATATCTACTTGATCTCCTGCTGTGTGTAAGTGTAATATCGGTTTGACGTTTGTCCATTTATTTAAGCTACATCTTGTTGTGTCATGTGTTTATTCAAGGTGATTGCTGGTTTATTTTTTATCATTATATTATTGTTTCCTATCTGCACTTTGCTCTGTTCCTCCATGTTGAAGTTAAAACACGTTAGTGACGCTGCGTGTCGATCAAATGTTGTTATTAAAGTGTCATTAGCTTAACGGCTTCAGCTAGCTAGCTAGCTATGAGGCAGTTAGCCACTAGCTTGGTAAGTTAAATAAATCGCTGCACGCAAAGTAAACAATAATAATCTATTTGGAACTAGCGATTGTAATTACTTGAAATCTATGTTAATAGTTAAAATAAAAAACTATTAAAATACACTTCAGAACTCCTCCTAGCTTAACACTTCACATGGTTTTGGATCGGGGATGATGTTCAGCGGTGTAGCCGGCAGTGGCCGCATGTTTCCGGGCTAACGTTAGCCGCTCTCACCGTTTCTAAGTCGGAGCTGGAGATTTCCTTCTCCTCCGCGTAGTCCGTGACTCTCTCCAAGTCCGCCGCACCGCTGTCATGTTTCCGAGGCTTTTCTGCCGGTTTCCCGGTGCAGTTTTCCTCAGCTTCCAGGTCCAAATCGACGTCTCCCTCTGCCGCCATGTTTGCTCCAGTGAGGCCCGGAACAAAGAGGAAGGTTCCTTCAAGCGTCGGACGGAAAACGGGGCAGGACCAACCGGAAGAGAAGGACGATTTAAAGGGAAAATTTGTAGTTTCATTCAGATCATAATTATGTAAGATTATGTGATGTTGTTGTATCACTGTATAAACAGAAATTAACGTAATACGTTTACTTATGGTCTGTACTGACCGGGAACAATAGAGTGGTGTAGACTGTAGTCCTAAAACCCGGATATCAGTTAGCATTTAACCCCTAGAGTCAATGGGTTTTTTTAATTGGTTTTGTTCTACAACATAAAATACATCATTTAATGTTCCAAAATTTAATTATAAAGCTCTTCCATTGGTTTAAATCAGCGGTTGCTAACAAGTGTACAGAGGTTGTCGGGGACATTAAACGTCCTCACAGCGAACACGGAGACTCATCTACTCACTAGTCCGTCTTTAGTTACACACTATTCTAACTAACCTGGAAGTTAGCGTCGCCATGGTTCCCTCAACAAAAAGCCTATGGGATTATTGAATTGGAAATAAAATGTAAATTAAATGTGTAGCAGTAGAAAGCTAACGTTAGGCTACAAACAGACGACATCACGGTCACATGACTTAAACGTCACCATCACAAAGCAAAATCGATGCGGAGCCATGAAATTCGTACTGCACGTGGTCTTTAATGATCCTCTCTGACTGCCAAAGGACAAACTGATGTCGCATATGTGTCCACGTTTTTCTGCCTAAACTCACTTTGACGTGTAAAACCGTTTCGTTCCTCCTTATCGTTAGTATTTTCCTCACACACTCTTAAACTTTAACGTCTGTGAATTACAATCTGTCTAGTTTTGATGACCATTCTGTTGTTGTCTAAAATTGTAAGAAAAGTGTTTTGTGTTCAGTTAGTTTTTCCACCAAAACTATAACAGTAAAACTTAAACTGGAATTAATTATTTATTTGATATCAAATTGATTATCTACATCTATATTCTTGGAGTGTTACTGTGGTCCTTGTATTTATTTGTGTAACACACGCTGTTACAGTTGTCCCTGCAGCTCGGGGCAGATTTAACATTTGACTTCTTGCGTTTCAATGAATATCATGACTGATTCAAGAGGTTTTTGAGTTGTGACCCCTGACAAACTGTCACAGACCTGGGATTTGTGTTTATGACAGTGTTGTTCCACTCAGAAACTGTGGGGGGCGCCAAATCACACAAAATGCCAATTTCTACATAATGTTGCTTTCATAAAAGTTGAGTTTTAAAAGGGTTGTAAGAGTTTTTTTGTTTTGTTTTTGTACCCAGAAGTCCAGTAACATATTTTCTGAAGATTTGTTCACACAACTGATTTATTGTATCACAACAGGTCTCGGAGAAAATCCTTCAAGGACAGTTGGACGTGAGGTGTTTCCTGAGGATGAAGCTGCATTTTATAAATTAGAATTGCAATCAAAGTATAAACTGATAATAATCTTTGTGGACATACATGTAAAAAACAAATATTTTGTTAATCCACTGTCAGTCAGGTGGATGATATATATGATATATGATATGATATGATATGATATGATATGATATATGATAGATGATATATTCTTTATTTGATCCAATATAAATCAGTAGGTTTAAGACGGTATATTGTCTTGTTATTGTCTAAGAGATGATGAGAAAAAGACAACTGGATTATACGGACTTTTATCTAAATCACTCCTCCTCCTTCTATTCCTGTCTGTTTTAAGAGGTTTACTTGTGCTCTAATAGCCCTTCAACCACACTAACAGATTTCCTCTGTCTCCAGTCTTCTCAGACCTTTTGCGTGCTTGAGCTTTTTCTATCCACCTCCCAATAATCAGATTAAAGGAAAGAGAAACCTTCTCCTCGTGCGGATAGAGATCCACAAGAGCGCTCTCTGGTGTCTCTGGTTCGTCCTTCGGATGATGTGCGTGGACGTGAGTGGCCGGAGGGATGGCGCCTGGGCTGGAGAGAGGTCACCGTCACACCGACCCCTTCATCCTGCTGTATGACTGAAGGCTGTCAGGCTGTTTGGAGCTGTGATCAGGCCTCAGAGACGCGATGTCAAGTCGCAAGCTTCGGACTCAGGTGAGGTGATGAATGAAAGCGTGACGGATATTCCTCAGAAGAAAGAAAAGAAGCAAATAATAACGAGGGGAAGAGTTTACCTGAAGTGGTCCGGGACATTTTGGGAATAAAACTGAGACTCCTGCACAGAACTCACAAATTAAAAGATCTTATTTTGATTCCACACCTGCATATACCATTTATAAACTGTATATGAACAATAATAAATCATTTATAACTCACTATAATTAACTGTACACAGCTATACTTCTTCTTTTGCCAACTTCAACTTCAGTTTTATTTATTTATATAGCACCTTTCATGCATGAATGCAGCCCAAAGTGCTTCACAGAGCAAAATTAAAACAATAGACAACAATAATTCAAGTAAAAAGCAGACAGATAAATAAATACAAAGGCAATATAACAATAACAATATTTATAGAAATAACAATAACTACAAAAGTGATAAAAGGCTAGTGGATGAATTAAAAAATAAAGTAAGTACAAGCATGGAGTAAGATATAAAGCTAAGAGTCAGAGTTTATTTAATTTTTTTTACACAAGTATCTGCACTTCTACTGGAGTAAGCAATGTGTCGACCTCTGTAGAATATCAATACAATTTATTGTCACATTAAAGGATAAGTTCACAAAAAATGAAAATTCAGTCAGCACATACTCGCCCTGGGCTTTTAATTCTAGGGTAAACTCAGCCTTTATTTCCTTTAATTGCTACTAAAATGGTTATTTGCCTTTATTTAAATTCAATCATTGAGGCCTGGCCACTAATTTACAAACTAAATTCACACCATAAAAACCTCAGAGTCAGAGGAGTCCACATGCTTTTAATCACACAATACATTCAGACTCGATTGTGAGTTGAGTTAAAGAATGTGGCACAGATTAAATCTGTCTTTTAATTCGTGCGTCCTCAGCGGGTTGCTCGCTCCGTCATGTCACGGTTATGAATGGGCACATTGTGTTTCTACGGGACGGACGACTCTCGTAACTTCCAGCTGCACGTGAATCCTTCACAACACTCAAGCTTTTTATTTACATACATCCAAAACAGGTTTTTAAAAGACTGGTCAGAAACCGTTGCCTCATTGTTTGGCTCATAAAAACTCCTAAATGATTAATGAATGGAAAACGTCTCTCGACCCCTTTTTTTTTTTTGTAAACAAACTTGGAGTCCAGCCAACTATTATTGCGCAAGCCCGTTGAAGCCATAGATTGAGCGCTTTCACTCAAGCGGTGATTTGCATCCGCTTATTTGCTTTTGTTTGCTCTGTTTGGCACT
>OMLP01016186.1:0-14132 GCA_900302685.1 Spondyliosoma cantharus
GAGATCCAGGAGATGCTAGCATCTCCTGGATCTCTGTAGCTGACAGCTAGCGGAGCTGTTTGGTTGAGTCCGCTAGCTGTCAGCTAACTGTGAAGCGGCCGGAAAACTATGAACGGTCGCTACTTTCAAAATAAAAGCCCCCCGCTAAGAACCCAGTTCTAAACTCCAGTGGGGTGCAATGTAAAGCTCTTATTTTGAAGACAAATTCGTTGTCACTGTTCACTGCCCAACTTCGTGCTTCACGTCACGTCACATGTTTACGCCTACCCCAGAGGAGGCCAAGTGGCGGCTTTTGGAAAAGGAGGAATATTACGCCTCGTTTTTAGATAGAGAAGGCGGCGATTTGCCGGAGCTGGAACCGACACCTCACGATGTCCTGACAGGAAGACAAGCACATACAAGAGGTATCGCAGGGACACAGGATCAGAACAGGTGTTTAATGATCCACGCACATCGTGTTTTCACAGTATCAGAAACGAGAAAAGTCATCAGGTGACACCAGATTGTTTTAGTGGGGCTGTTGTCGGCGACCTTGAGGCCTTGTGTCGCCGTGTCGAGCAGATGTGGACTGATTACATATCAAGTACTTGCACACTTTGTATTGTGCGTCACGGTCGGGTGTGAGATTATATCTTCTTGGAATATTGGTCAGAAGAATCTCGGGTCACATGTGGGCGGAGGGTTGCATCCTGTTTTTACAAGTAACTTCACTTATAGACAATAAATACTTGAGAGTGTGACAACTTTTCAACATGTTGTGATGATTCTCTGGTGCTCTGACAACTTACATTTACATTTTGAGGTTCTTCTTTATAACGATGGGAGTATTTCACAATGACAGCTCGACTTCATCCTGGTGGCTTTTTGCAGGTTTGTGTTAGACAAGTTCAGATAATATTCACCAACCGAGTTCAGTTTCTCAAATCATAGGAGTAAACAGTCTTCCTAAATAAATCAATAAAACCCAACGTCTTCATCGTCTCCCTTAGAGGGCCGTATCGCTGATCCTGCCTCCGAATTCAATGAAGACTAATTTCTCAAATTCGAGAGGCCTGATCGATAACTTTGACGCCGTACGTCAATCAAATGAAGCGTTGTGGTTCTCCAGACGTGAAGGAAGATCCTTGTTTGTTACAAAAATCCCATCAGCATCAAATTCATATTTGTTTGAGTGAAAAGTAAATCCAAAGGCCGATTGACGAATGAGTACAAGTCTTATCTGTCCCTGATAAGATTTCAGGGAGGATAAGACTCGCCAAGTCGCTCGTCTCGTTCTTTCACACAAAATTTGATTTATCATCGTTATCAGTCGAGCTGATAATCGTTATCGTCCCATTTGATGGAGTTGACCTACTGCTGATAATCCGTGATAAACTGTGTTGCTGAGGCTTCAAGTTAATGTTTGTTTTATTTTTATTTTTTACATAAATGTCCCTGAAAAACACCACAGTGAACTCGATGATGTCTCATTTTATTGCCGTACAATAACGATGAAAGTGCACTGATGACAATGTCAGGGAGAGATAAGTTTGGTGTAACACTCCCATGATTCACCTTGTTTCCACTTCCTTATGCAACCCTGCTTGTGTAAACCTCCTCAGCAGTGTAGTTGGCTCTAATCCGCGTTGTGATAAGGTAATTGGAAATTGGGCTATTGCTCTGTAATTGCCGTTGTTTGTTTGCTAGAAAACTTTCTATTGCTCCAATAAAAGCCCATGTTTGATAACTAAGGCACAGATTACAGCCCATGCACACCGCTTCCTCGTAATGAGAGAACAGCGGCCATTCGAATCCTAGAATTCAAGGTTGATATCAAGTTAATAATTTGAAGGCGTTGTAGCTGATGTACAATGTACAATATGAGCGAGCCATGTGTCCATCTACTATTGTTCCAAATACGAGGTGTGAACAGCTGGTGGAATCAAATTTCCAGCGATAGAAAATAAAAGTGTCGTCTTCAGATCGCTTCTTTTGTCCAACCAGTGGTCTAAAACCCAAAGACTCTTCATTTACTCTCATAAATGACAAAGAAAATCAATAAAACCTCACGTTGAAGAAGCCGAAACCAGCGAATGTTTGACTTCGTTGCTTAAAGAACGGCTTCTCCTCTGGCTTTAGATCCAAGATGGCGCCGCCCAAGTGGCAGCCAGTTACAGTAGCTCGGTGTGTTTTTCTGAGGTTTAGTTTGTTTTTGTAGTTTTTTCGTGTTTGCTGTCGGACTGTTCAACACCGATAATGTAGCAACATAAGCACCTACTTATCTTGCACTGCTTACACTTCTACCTCCGCCATCTTGTGCAGTTATCCTGTGCAATAATACTATTTGTTTTTCTTTTTACATATTCATATTCATACACTGAGTCTGTTTATTTTCAAACACTGTATTTATTTATGCATCCAACCTTCAACAAGGCAATACTGACACTTTATGTAAATGTATATAATGCACATAACGTATAGTCCTTTCTATATATTATCTTTTCTCTCTTCTAAATCTTTTATTTTTTTAAGTCTTGTACTTATTGTATGTACGTCTACCTGCTACTGTGACAAGTGAATTTCCCCGATGTGGGATGAATAAAAAAGTCTAAAGTCTAAAGTTATCCTCCTCACTTCAGCTCGTATTAACGTTTTATATGGAGAACAGAGCGTTGAAATGTGTTTTATGGACGTGCTGCGATCTTCATGTATGATTGCACTGAAAGCGTTTCCATCTTGAGTATTGATTCCAGCAGCCAGAGTGTTTGTCAGGCAGACGGTGGCCAGATATTTGCAACGTGGTGGCTGGATCGTCACTGTGGAACTTGTCAGCTCAGCATGAGGGAACATTAAGAAAACCAGGCGCGGAGTTCTTCGTTCTTCGTTCCAGCTGGCTGAAATCATACAGATGTGTCCAACTGGGAATGATTTTAATATGTGAGTCAGTGTGTTTTATACGGAGCGGCTATAAAGGTTTTTTTGGACGTGGGTAAGGCGGAGAGAAAGGAGCTTTGAGAGGGGAAATTATATTGAAAAATATAAGGTTGGTAGATGGAGAGCACCTGAGCAGAATGATATTCTACATTTAAAGTCATTAAATAGTCTTGAATATGAACTTGCGAGGTCTTAATCGCCATAAACATTTGATCTAATCTCCTTTTTAAACCTCTTTTAATTGCGTTTTCGATACACACTATATTGCCAAAAGTATTCGCTCACCTGCTTTGACTGGCACATGAACTTCAGTGACATCCAATTCTTGATCCATAGGGTTTAATCTGACCGGTCCACCCTTTGCAGCTGTAACAGCTTCAACTCTTCTGGGAAGGCTTACCACAAGGTTTAGGAGTGTTTCTGGGAATTTTTGACCAACCGCCAAACCCAGACTCGTCCGTCAGATTGCCAGATGAAGTGCAATTCGTCACTCCAGAGAACGCGTCTCCGCTGCTCTAGAGTCCAGTGGCGGCGTGCTTTACACCACCGCATCCGACGCTTTGCATTGCACTTGCTGATGTGTGGCTTGGATGCAGCTGCTCGGCCATGGAAACCCATTCCATGAAGCTCTCTGCGCTCTCTTCTCGAGCTAATCCGCTGACCCTGCTCCGTCATTTTACATGGCCTACCACTTTGCGACTGAGTCACTGTCTTTCCCAATCGCTTCCACTTTGTTATAATACCACTAACAGTTGACTGTGGAGTATTTAGGAGCGAGGAAATTTCACGTCTGGACTTGTTGCACAGGTTGCATCCTATCACAGCACCACGCTGGAATTCACTGAGCTCCTGAGAGCGACCCATTCTTTCACTAATGTTTGTAGAAACAGTCTGCATGCCGAGGTGCTTGCTTTTTTACACCTGTGGCCATGGGAGTGATTGGAACACCTGATTTCAATTATTTGGGTGGGTGAGTGAATACTTTTGGATTTATACTCACATTTACCTGTTGGCAAAATGTAGATTAACCCTCTCGAACTCTTGACTCTCTCTAATAACCACATTCGTGCATAGAAAAACCTCCGCACGCGACCATGTCGTCGACGCTCACCAAATTTAACGAGCGGAGCACATTTCTGTAGTGTGAAATCCTCCCTGTGCCTCCTCCGACTGTCGACAGATCAAAGTGTCATCTGGGGCTCGAGGACATTTCATTTCCTGCAGCTTTAAGCGCTGGATGCTCGATTTCCGGCTCCGACGTGCCTGATGATTTAAAACATGCACGTTCAGTGTTTGCGTAGCTGAAAGGCCAGACGGGCAGCTGAGGAAACATTATGCACGAAGGAGATGCAACAGAGCAACAGCTATGAGAGTTTACATGTTTAACGATAGTTCAAGGTTGCAGCTGATTGTGAGGCAGATGGTAGGCTTTATTATATAGAGCTTTGTCAGAAACATCAACTGAGTGAACCCAACTCCCTCTGGTGTAAGTGACTCCTCTCTGCTGGATGCGAGCTGGAGGTCTGGACCGGGCTGCAGAATTTGTCCTGCCAGAAAAGTACTCAACTGTTCTTGTCTTAATTTGTTGTGGATTTCTGGTCAAGCGGTCGCTGATTTCAAACTCTCCATTGGTTCCTCAAAAATGTGTTTTCTCTCTGCTTCAGATTAAGGAAACGACGTATCGAATATCTGTCGTACAGTAATTAGTGTTGAGACCAGACACGTAGACTCGAGTAACTATTTTGATGACTTGCGACCGATCTGTGCTTGTTTTATGTTTCCAGTTTTTTAGTTTTTTCATTAGCTCTCGATTTAATCTTAAACAGTTAATTGTGGAGGAATCATTCAGTGTTAATGCCTCGTCTTGTTGTCTTTATAAAGACCGGACACTGCGGGTGAGACTGCAGTATCTTGGGTTTAAAAAGTGACTTCACGAAGGACTCGACTTGACTCTTGAGGATTGTTTGAACTGTGCCTCGCCTGGAGAAGTGGAAACAGGCAGCAGCAGCAGTGAGCAGAGCCGAAAAGCTCCAGTCAAGTGATCCAAGTACATAAATTGATTATTTGGCAAGTCTTCACTAGGACGGAGGATAAAAAGTCTCGACTACATTCCTGCAGTTTAAAGCAGCACATTAAAACAGCGGATTTCAATTATTGATCTGTCAGATATTAAGACATCATGTCTCTGCAGATGTTACTTAAAGGGGCCCTGTGTGGTTTCGGAGAGGGAACTCAGAAATATTTATATTTTCCTTACGTGAATAAACGAGGAAAATATCGTCCCCAGAACACTGTTTGAATCTAGAAGGGTGGCAGGGTCCGCCACGTATAAACAAAATAAAACGGTATGAACGCGTGTTGTCCTTTTTAACGTCTGTTTGTTTATTCAGTCATGAAAACAAAGTTTGTTTATTTAGTTTGTTTAGACAAAAACAACAAATCAGTGAAAATCTTTCTGTTCTGATTTGAAATTACTTCCCGAAAATTTTATCAGCAGTTTTTCTGTTGCTCAATACTTCAATATTTAACTCAGTTCAATGTTGATATCATTAGACTACAACTATGATATAGAATATTTCGTACCGTTTATATAATATGAATGTCACAATCAGTCACACGTGTTTTCTTCTGACAGAATAAACCTTCAAAATCAAATCTCACCACTTCAACAAAAAAAAGTTTTGATCAAATGTTGAATCTTACTGACATGCATGAAACTTGATATACATCTGAAATATATGACTTTTTAATAACAATAAAATGGTAGAATTTAAT
Source organism: Spondyliosoma cantharus (assembly GCA_900302685.1). Lineage (NCBI taxonomy): Eukaryota > Metazoa > Chordata > Actinopteri > Spariformes > Sparidae > Spondyliosoma > Spondyliosoma cantharus. The sequence goes on from OMLP01016186.1 coordinate 5,689, forward strand.
GCAATAGATGAGAAAATGTACACAACATTTTCTGGAGTCGGTAAACTGCTGCAGCCTCAGCAGGAAGCGTCACTCTTTCCTGGCTGGTTTTAACTGAGACGTTATCGTGCAAGAATATTATCTCACTTATACATTTTTGGGCCGTGTCAGTTTAGTCGTGGATTCCTTGGGTGAATAGACTGATGCCAAATCCGCGCCGCAGTCGTCCGAGTACTCGTAAAGATCCGAATCCCTCAAACGCGAAGATTTCCTTCTTTTGTTGGCTGTATTTGGTTACGTGGGAACATCTTCTGAGATTTGTTTACGCTTCTTTTCTTCTCTCTTGCAGCAAACGGGTGTCCCGCTGAACGTGTCCATCCGCCTGCAGCTCAACCTCTACATGAAGAGAGTGCCAGGAATTACGTAAGAAACGTTATTCCCAGAACTGTTACCACGCCGCTAATCTTTGTCGTGAATTGTGTTTTTATGTCTGTTCATTGTTCAATACGAACATCTCGCGGATATTTCCTGCTTTTCTCACCGTTCATGTGGCAACCTTGGAGTCTGACGCTGAGTGTCCTTGTCCTTTTAGAGAAACTAAACAGATTTCGGAGGTGGTGATGCCAATGATCTGGTTTGAGGAGGTACGTCTCTCTCTCACACACATGGAAGCAGTTGTGGTTCTCCTGACGCTGGACAAAACTCTGACTTTAAACACTCCTGGCGCTACCAGTGTGTCACCATTGTTTTCCTCCACTGTGCTGTAGTTATTGTTCAGATCATTTTGTACCTGGCAGCGTCTGCGAGAGACAAAATGTTCTGCTTCTAGTTTGATGCCCCCAGATGAAAACATCTGTCCAAATCTAGTGAAGTCATACATTACTCAGTATTGTGTAATTACAAGAAAATAAGACGTTGCACATGTTCATCTTCGAACGGTAATCAAGCTGTCCTAGTAATACTGGAACGGTCGTTTTCTCAACTTTATGAGGATGATGTCGAATGAAGTAACTTTTATACTGATGGTCCGTAATCATCTGACAGCATCATGACAATGCAAATTATGTTTATTAACCTTTTACAGTTGCTTAATAATACCTCTTACTGTTCGCCTTGTTTGTTCCCTCCTCAGAGCGGCTACATCGACGGCCCGATCCTCAACACGTTTCACACGAACCTGGTCATCCTTCCGACTGTGATGGAGTACATGCAGTACGGCTTCATCGTCCTCGGCCTGGCGACCGTATTAATCGCCGTCCTGATGTTGCGCAGAGAGAAGGTAAGGCTGCCACACAGCGATGCAGGCTGTGTGTCAGTCGCTACGTCTTTATCACTGCATGTAGCATGTTTACGCATGTTCTCCCATTAAGGAAATAGAAAAAGGAGAAGGAGCGTCTCCACACAGTCACTCCCGCCTCTCTCCTAACATGTATCTGTATAAAACGCTAACATCAGACTTTATCTACAAACTGAAACTCTCACCCCCCCTTTGACTTTATAAACGTATTACCTGTCAGGTGTAGCCAGCTGATTAGCTCCTCCATTAGCTGTTTATCTTGACACTCAGGCGACATGTGAAACATTATCGGTTTCAGCCGTGACACAATACACAGTAGTGCTGTCGGTAACGGCTGATCTTGTGTTGAGTCGTCCTCAAACACGGTGGTTGTTTTTAAGGAAGTCAGCAAAAGTTTGAGCACAGATGCAACTCTGAACCTTCTGGACTCTCGCCAGGTTGTGTTATCAGATGCAGACGTATGGATTTACAACATCAGTTTTATGTGGATGTGGATGTTCTTTAACCTCTTCTTAAGATCACCAGAGCAAAAATTACATCTTTCATAAAGTTGTATTATATTTTTTTTGCACTTTCTTGCCGAGAGTCAGATGAGAAGATCGATACCCCTCTCGTGTCTGTGTGCTAAATACAGTTAGCTTAGCTTAGCTCACTGTTTTCCCCTTGCATAAAGTCTTTACGCTAAGCTAAGCTAACAGCCATCAGTTTGGTGTCGATCTTCTCATCTAACTCTCAGCAAGATTCGCTCGAAGTTACTCTCATGTACGTCGCTAAATATGAAGCTACTGCAAAAAGACAGTTGGCTTATCTCGGTGTTTCCCCTTGTATCATATATTTATGCTATGCTAAGCTAGCTGCCTTCTTGTTCTGGTTCCTTGTTTAGCATACAGACGTCACAGTTTTATTAATTTTCTCCTCTACCTCTCAGCAAGTGCTCACAAATTTCTGATGTCTGTAAGTTAAATATGAGGCTAAAGTGAGGACAGTTAGCATAGCTTAGCTTAGCTTAGTGTAGACTAAATGTAAGAGGAACCTCTCGTGGATTAAACAACACAACCAAAATAATAAAAAGGTTAGCCTAGCTTCAGAGGGTCTGTTGGGTAGTTAGTTTTGTATTTTCTAAGGTAAAGTTAGCTACGTTTAAATGTATCAACCTTCTAATTATCGTCAGGAAAGCAAATACAAACTGTGACTTTAAACCAGATGTGATACGTGTCGAAACACGTTACACTCGATGTTATATTACCAGTTAAAGTTAATGAGTGTTGCGTTGACACAACGCTGCCGTCGTGTTTTTATGACACGATATATATCAGATGAAGACCGTCGGCAGCCTGTTGAGTCGACCGAGGTGAACTGAAGGTGCAGATTTCAGGGAAATGGGTTTTAGAAATGAGCGCTGGCAGGTTTACGACGGTCTGAATTGATGTTTTATGTTTGCAGAAGCGTGCTCCAGGCCCCAGAAATCACTTGATGGGGGTGGACAACCCTGCGGTGTGTAAAACTGTTAGATCCTAAACAATCTGGTTTTAATCATCCAAATCCAGAAATTCAAATCAAGTCGGCAACATTTTGATCCTCATTTGATTTTCAACCATCCACCTACTTTTGAGTCGGATTCTTTTCTGTCTTTTCTTGACTTAAATTTTCCAGTTCTTGTCCTGCAGCAGCAGTGACTTGAGGATCATGTTTAATCAGATTTTCAGAAGAAATGGATGTAAATATTTATGTTTTTTGTCCTCTGTGATCTAGAACTATGGACAAGTAAGCATTATGATTATGTCAGCTTAGACTTTGGGCTGTAAAATAGTAGAAGAGACACATAAACGTGTCCACGATCATTAATAATTTTCGTTCTCTAAATACTGCAACTCCGGCTGCAATGTTTCATATTAATCAACAAGCTTCACAATCCTCCTCAGAGATGATCTATGTAATTAAACTCCTCTCATGATGCAGCAGAAGTTCTGCATTTATTGGTCAATTTCAAGCATACTTTCTCTAATGCACATTTCAGATTTCAGCTCTACTTCTATCTCATTAAGTTTTGCCTCCTGATAATCAGTCTGTCACGATGTGCTGTGGAGGCAAACGAGCCTTCACATTTAATTGTGTATGACGAGGAATTAACCGATCGCACGTCCTCCAAATTAACTGCATGGTCGAATCAATAACGAGCAGAAAATGACTCCTTGCATGAATATCTAATATCTCTGCACATCCAACTACCTCAAAATTAAACCCTGATGCTGCTGGTTTTTTCGCCTGCGCAACAACAATGAATCAAACCAGCAGCTATTTTATTTCTTTCTGTATTTTCTGATTGGCTGACGTTTTAAAGACAATCTGGTCATCATCCTTTAGGCATCCCATATTGAGCAGATAAAAGGTTCACATGACCATGAAACGAAGGACAAAAGTTTCATGAATAATTCAGGTGGGTGCGCGCACAGAAGCATACACATGTATGAATGTACCTTTTTTGATCACCTGTGTTCCAGCTGCAGCAGGAAAATGAGATTATCTGCTTAACATGCATGAATCAAACAAATGTTTTTGTGTGTGTGTTCATCCAAAACACGGTGAGAACATGTTACAATTGTTAAAACGTGTCTATGCTTAATGAAAATGTGGATTTCTATGTGTTTTCTTTATTTTCTATGTCTTAAATCGAAGCTTTTTGGGATTTTATACACAAGTAATCACCATTTTGGGTTGCTGAAAACTGACCTTGCTAGTTTTCAGTGTTTACGTCTGGACGGGCTGAAACTTAATGTTTGGATGTTTGGAAACGATGATGACACGCAGGGTTTTATAGCACCGTTGTCAAATGTTAACCCCGGGAGTATTATGGTATGTTCCCCCTGCTGCTGTCTGACAAAAGATACAGAAGTATCCGCTGCCGTACCACCAGACTACAGAACAGTTGCTTTTTCTGTGAGACTCCACATTTCATCCTGGGCAAAAATAGCTTTCTCTATCTTGTAGCATACAGAGTGCAGCTTTTGCACACCTTAAGGTCGACAGGTGCGTAGGAGACTGTATGCCGACAAAATCAAGGAAAAAGACTCTGACACAACAACGTTTCGGTACCGAAGAAAGTCTTTTTTTTATCTTGTAGCATAAAAGTACCTCGACTTACATGTTGCTTTAAAAATTAACCTTGTTCCTTGATTCCAAAGAAGTTGGGACGCTGTGTGAAATATAAATAAACACAAAATGCAATCATTCGCAAACTAACTCCAAGATCTACGAAGTGGATTGAGAATAAGCAGATATTTACAAAAAACAATGAAGCCGATGAGGTAAAACATTAAATATATTGTCTTTGTACTGTTTCGAGTTAAGCATATGTCAGTAAGGATTAACAACTCGTCACAGGGCCGTGCTTTTTTTTTTTTTTTTATAAGAAATGTTCCCAATTAAAGCTGCTGTGAGCGTTTTTAGCTAACTTGCTGTTCGTTTTGCAGTTAGCGACCCACTCCCTCCTCTCCGAGTCGCCACATGAACTCGCAGCGGTAATCGGCAGACGGCAGCGAACGGGAAGATCCTGCTATCGGTGTGTTCAACGATCAAACAAGACCGCCCCTTTATGGAGCGCCCTGTCCTGATTGGATAAAAGTGGGCAGGGATACCAGAAGATTTATTTTTTTTCTTCTCTTTCACCTCGTGAGGACGGGGAGGAGAGACACGGGATGCTGTCCGAACGCACTGTGTCAGTGATCACTGTTGAAATAAAGAGCTCTTTGACACTTACAGCGGCTTTAATGTGTTTACATGAGCGTTAGTGTCGCGGTTTTGAGTCTCAGTCACAAAGTTCAGTACCACCAAAGAAACTTTGATCAGGTGTCGACATGCCGAAACGTCCTGGGGGCTTGATTTGACTCTTCTGCTGTCCTTTGAAGTACTCCAGGTAGCAGATCCAGGTTTCTGAAACCAGGATATGATGTTCGCATGCGTAAAACTTCTATAGGATGCTTTAAAAACCAGATCTGACTGCCTCCCGTCTGATGGATTTAAAGGTTGAAAAGTCTCGAGTGTTCAGCCGCGTTCATGCTCACACTGAAATATTTTTGCTGGATTAAAAAAAAAAAAAAAACACTCCTGTCTTCTTCCTGTCTGAACACTTTGTAACGGCTTCTTTCTTCTGTCCTGACACAGAGAAATAAACGGGACGGCGGTGCCTCGCCAAGCACCTCACCCGGAGAGAAAGACCCTCTACTTCAAGATGACATGGACCGATAGACACACACACACATGCACATGCACACACACACACACACAGACACACACAGAGCTGGACTTGTGGACTTTGCATCATTCCAGCATCTTGAACTGAAACACTGTCACTTGGTGCTCTGCTCAGTGTATTTTGGAAGCACCGGTGAAGCTTTGCCACATTTCGCTGTACTGTAACGTTTATGAAACTCTCGGCCAAAAGACTCGTGTTCACTTCTGTAAATGTGTTTAATGTCGCGGCTGCTGAGGGTTGAGACTGTTGGCGTCTCTTTGGGCAGAGCGAGTGAAGACACTCTGTCACTTTGAACCACTTTTTTTTTTTTTGTATAAATTAAAATAACACTCTTCTCCGGCTGCTCACTGTTGCTCCGCTCTGTTGTTTGAAGATCATCAGCGTTGATCTGAAACATTTTTATAGTTTTATCATCAGGAGCAGCAGGCGACGGTCATCGTGGTGTGTTTGTTTTTTTTTAAAAAGAAATGTTTCTGTATCGACAACAAGGGAACTTTCTCTGTCTGTACAGTGTTTTAAAAACCAATGTGCCTTCGTTCAGGGGAAATATTTCTGTGTGGGACTAACCTCTCGTGTGTTCATGTGCACTAAAAAGGATCACAGAGATGAAACTGAATTTGTTGCCGTGGCTCGAGCGGAGGATCGAACACTCCTCTGACGATCCAAGTCGAGCAGAGCGAACGCCCTCGTCTTTGTACACTACTGTCCTCTGTAACGTTGTGACTGAATACCTTTAAATGGATGCGAGTGATGCGTTTTTGTGTCAGTCGCCTCCTCCTTGTTATAAATGAGTGAATGAATGAAGAGAAACTTTAAAATAATAAATGTGCTTTTGTTTGAAATTCTACTCATGAACGTGTGATCTCTTTTTTTTTTTATTTTCTCTTGTTGCATGTTCACAGCAAACCCCCCCAAAAAAATAATGTTTTAGCATCAAAAGTAAGCATCTAAACTCAAGGTAGAAGATCCAAATGGGCAGCTCGGACAGAAACTGGATCACTTGTAGACCCAAAGTGATCATTAGAAGATCAATAATCAAGCTTAGTTCCCTGAGAGATAGAAAAGCGACGCCATCACAAATACAGAATTTGATAAATAAAGAACACAAGACTAGTCGGTGGTCTTGTTAGTGTCTAAAAGGGCGAGAGCTGTTTCTAAACCACTTCTCAGGGAGGAAACCAGGCCAGACACTTGAGGTGGCCGAAGAAATTCAAGATAAACTGAGCAATGATGCAGAAAAAAGATCTTTCTAGGAAGATATGCCCATAAAAAACACAAGTGACAGTGTGAGGTGAAGCAACTCAAACGGGGGGAAAACTTGACATCGTGACTCTGGAACTAAAAGAAGCGAGAGACTTGAAATGTTCAGGCCTGAACTGTTCCCTGACAACACACTGAATTTCATGCAGGGCCTTTCAAGTAGAAGCCCCCCAAAAAAGGAAAACATTCATAAAACCCATGTTAGAATCTGGAACCAAGACAGTCCTGCAGTGAATGCTACCTTCAGAAAGTTACTAGACGACTGACTGATTGTTATCCAGCCCACATGTGCTCACAACACTCTGGACAGAAACAACAACCAGGACAGTTTGATTTATAATATAAAGCTCAAGAAACATAAATGTTGTTATTTTATCCATCTTTTCAATAATTTTTAACAACACGTTGGTCTAAATGCTGAATCAAAGCCGTCTGTACGATGCCTGAAACACATTCTGCTGAAGTATAATAAGACCTGAAGAGGATGTAAAGGCTGTTGAATGTTGAGTCAGGGTTGAATTCAGACACGTGGTGACGTTAATGTTAATGTTTATATTGGGTTGGGTTAATAGTGAGTGAACCGGAAAACGATAAACATCTTTAAGCGTTGATAATCACTGAAATATAATAATTGGTTTGTAATTAACTCGGAACATCTGGTGGTTGTGTGGTCGCATCCAGCTACACCCTCACAGCAGCTTCACAGAGCTGAGCAGAGGAGAGAAACAGTCGTCCAGCCCCGTTAACGCAGCTGAAGACGCTCGTTATGTGATCTGACCTGTAGTCGACTTCAGTCTTTCCTCCCCCCTCTGGCAGAAGGGAACCCGGTCAACACCGGCTCCGGGAGTTTTCCCTTGGGTTTGTGTTGCAGAGGAGGTCAAATTCGAATTACTTTGTCGTATTATTCCAGCGGTTTGGGTTGTTGGTCCAAACCGGGGAGGGTGAAGAAGACTGGGACAGCAAACAAACAGGAGAAGTCGTCGTTTTGAATGCGTGTGTTGCGAAAGAGAATGTTTTAAAGCACAAACCATGTTTTTCCTGAACCAAACCAAGTATACCTGAGAGATTTAACTGTGAGGGAAATATTTTGCAACTCATTGAAATTCATGAACGGCTTGAAAACGGCTGTCGTTCAGTCCTGCACTGGTTCCCTGATTTATTTTGAGTTGCCTGAGTTTGTTCAGTCCGACGTGTGGGAGATGAGCTCACTAACATTTATTTATCCTTTATTTTCTCTTTAAATGTGTCCTGTCTGTCCATCTGTGCAATATCTGACAAAATGAATGAACACTATGCACGTTAAATCAATCATTCAGTTCACTTGTATTGCTGATATTTAGCCGGATTTCACACTTATTATCTTTGCACAACAACAAACAACAACAACAACAACAACAACAACCCACCCTTGTTGTTGTTATTATATTTGTGTCTCATGTATAAAAAGTTCTGCACACTCTGTTTTTGTTTTTCTTTAAATCACAACCTCAGTGTGATTTTAGAGGAAAAAAACATTTTAACGCGGAGAAAAAGGTGGAGGGATTTATTATTCTCTCCCGGGACGGACAGACGTGCAAAAGATGTCGCCAGCAAAGAACAGAAGAGTGAAGTCACAGTTCATTGCATTCACAGAATATCTGCAGTTAAATCAAATAT
>OMLP01016188.1:0-10771 GCA_900302685.1 Spondyliosoma cantharus
TCTCGCCTCGCCACGCGCTCGCCCACCTCCGCGTCCTCCTTCATTTGTCTTTGTTACCTCCTGCTTCCTCCTGTGCACAGCCACAGGCCGGCTGTTTGTAAAAGTCAGAAGTCAGGATGTTTTTCAGAGAAAGTCGGAGCTGCTGAAAGAGCTCGTCGCTCCTGAGATGTGGGATGTTTGTAGTCTGAAGAATCTCCACGAGTTATTTAATCATTTATTTCAGTTGTTAAGGTTGTTTTTACATCAAGAGCAGGAAAATATTTGCAGGAAATATTTGTTTTAATTATATTTCACTCGCTGACCTTAATGTCCTTGTCTTTTACATTTAAAATCAAATAGACTTAAAATGTATGAATTCCAGCAGCAATGACATTAAAGTGATTACTTTAATACACATTTGACCACCATTATCTACTCACCTCCGTGCTGATGGAAAATCAGGTTCGCAGCAAAACGGCGTTTAATTTTTGGGTGAACTATTCCTTTAAACCAAACATAAGCTCCTATCAGGAGTGAGATCTCCTCCGTCTCTTCCCTCTGTCTTCTTGTCTCATCATGTCCCCCTCTTCAGAGACTATAACAGTCTGTCTTTTGCACCCAAGCAGGTGTCCTTGGATTCCAACTCCTCCATGAACTCCAACACCCCGCTGGTCCGGATCGCCCGCCTGTCCTCCAGCGACGGGCCGATGCTCGCCAACGTCTCGGAGCTGGAGCTGCCCTCCGACCCCAAATGGGAGTTTCCGCGAACACGGTGAGAAACAAAGATAAATACTTCCGCAGCTCGACATTCATCACTGCTGTTTGAATGCCTGTCAGGAGGGAAACATGGCGGCATATGTCAGGATTGACAGACACTGCGTTTGTTGTCCTTGTGGCGTTACGTGCTGTGAAAACATGCGAGCCGTCAATACATCAAGGTCGCCGCGACACCTTCCTCCATGCTCATTCTGCTTGGCAGTCAAATGAGTCTCATTCAACACACTGCAGAGAGAGAGGAAACGCAGCGCTCAGCAGCGCTTGTCGCAGAAATCGAAGGTCTTACATCGTATTGCTTTTGTTTCAGGCTCACTCTGGGTAAACCTCTGGGCGAGGGCTGCTTCGGTCAGGTGGTGATGGCCGAGGCCGTCGGCATCGACAAGGAGAAGCCCAACAAGCCGCTCACTGTCGCTGTGAAGATGCTGAAAGGTTAGAGACGTGATCTTACAGTGCTCTGTGATTCCCTTCCTAAATATACATCATAATTAATCTGCCTCGTCTGGTCTAATGGCCCCTGAAATGCTTCGTCTTCGTTCATTTGTCGATTAAAGGGACAGTTCCCTCTGAATTCATCCATTATCTACTCACGCCCGTGCTGATCAGTCGGGTGAAGTTTCGTAGTCCACAAAACATTTGTACAGTAACTCTTTGGAGGGAACTGTTCCTTTAATTGATCAGCCAGTTGAAAGAAAATTCATTTTACAAGCAAAAAATGTCAAACATTTGCTGGTTCCAGCTTCTTAAATGTGATTTTGCTGCTTTTCTGTGTCGTTAATGACAGTAAATAAAGAGTTTTTTGGGGGGTTTTGGACTGTTGTTACTGCAGCGTGAGGCTGTGAGACTCCTCTCAGTTCATCCTCAGCACTCCACCATAAAAATAGTTTTCATTTTATGACTTTTCCAACCCAGATAAGTCAGAATCCTCACAGATGGTCTCGTTTGCCTTTGTAGTTCATAAAGAGACATCAGTATTAAATTAGACCAGTTAAAAGCTCCTTCTAGGACTGAGATCAATTAATCCCATAAAATAACCAATCATTAATGAAAATATTTGTGCCCTTTGCAACAATAACGTCCTCCATTATGTCTTCTTTCCCAGATGACGCCACAGATAAAGATCTGTCGGACCTGGTGTCGGAGATGGAGATGATGAAGATGATCGGAAAACACAAAAACATAATCAACCTGCTGGGAGCGTGCACGCAGGACGGTGAGGCCGCAGCTCGTTGCGGAGGCGATGATTATCGCGACGCTTAAACTGTGTTCTGAAAAGTGACTCTGAGCTCTGTGCCTCACGCAGGTCCTCTGTACGTCCTGGTGGAGTACGCCTCCAAAGGCAACCTGAGGGAGTACCTGCGGGCACGTCGGCCGCCCGGCATGGACTACTCCTTCGACACCTGCAAAATCCCCGACGAGCAGCTCACCTTCAAAGACCTGGTGTCCTGCGCCTACCAGGTCGCCCGAGGCATGGAGTACCTCGCCTCGCAGAAGGTCAGCCGCCGTGTCGTGTGATTGAGCTGCATGCGTGTGCATGTTGTGGAGGAATTAATTATCATCCTGGAGGATATAAAGGAAAATCTTCCAGCTTAAGGACGCTTTCTAAAGAAAATAAGGAATTAAAAACATTTTCCAGGCATGTTAGAAAAGGTTAAGCTTTAATTACGGTTAAGCAACATACAAATAACCTCATTGGGATTCACTTTAAATCAGATTTAAGGTACGTTTCAGAGTTAGAATGAGGTTCCAGGGTTGAAATAAAGGTCAGAATTCACCATGTTGGTGCGAGTAATTAAGTCTGACAGCGGTAAATGAAAGTTGTCAGCCTACAGTGCGTCTGTGTTCATGACCGAGAGCGTGAACGTGTCGGTGCGGCGTGTGTTTGATGCGTTTGTTCTTCCTCCCTCAGTGCATCCACAGAGACCTGGCAGCCAGAAACGTCCTTGTGACGGAGGACAACGTTATGAAGATCGCCGACTTCGGTCTCGCCAGAGACGTGCACAATATAGACTACTACAAAAAGACCACGAACGTGAGTCTCAGTCCATCGTGATGAGCTGCATCCGATTATCATTTTAGGCTTTTACACGCATCAAGGGATGCTGGTGTGAGAGCTTGCAAGCATATTTTTTCTAATTTCCAGTCAAAATGTATTAATTTGCTGGATCGTGGTGAGAGAGAGGATGCTTGTTTCCATTACAAGCATGAAACGGCTTCTTTTTACTTGTTTTTGAAGTAAGAATTTCTCCACAATCTTCCCTGTGGACTGGATACGTGCTATAAAAGATTCTTCTGGGCCAGTTTTAGACGTTTTTCCTGCTCCGGCACACCTGATTCAAATGATCGGGCTCGTCATCTGCGGCTCCGCTGAAGCCCGATAACGACACGGTCATTAGAATCAGGTGTGCTGGAAGAGAGAGAAAACCTTTAAAACATGATCCAGGCAGTAAAATGAAACTATGTGAGAGAACACTTTGATACAGAGTTTATAACAATGCTTGGATGATTGTGATCTTTCAGAATCAAACGTCAGTCACGTGGGTTTGATGCTCAAGCAGGCACGAGTTCAGTTCGCCAAGAACAAAGAGCTCTAAGTGCTGAATGGTCGACAACTGGACCTGATCAGAGAGCAGGAAGATCAATATCCAACATCCAATATGATTAATCCCCCTTGAATCCTTCATAGGCGGTAGTAAAACCTTTCAGAGGGTTTATTTATGGAGTTTGGAGTTGATATTATAGATGTAAGAATTAAGGGGAGACACTACAGGATCAAATCCTTCATCTTCTGGTCAATTTTGACATTTTAGGCTGTTTTACTTCCACAACTTGGACAGGAAATGTCCAAAATACACATGCATGTGTTTATTTTAGCTCAGATGTCTGATGAAAATGTACATTTGTGGGGATATTTGTTAAAAAAGTTACCATTTACACAAGTTTTGGTCTAAATATGTGTGTACTTTCTTTATTCTGATGGTTTTACAGAGAGAGATGTTCATATGTGATTCACAGCCTGATTTAAAGAACATTTTATGCCTAAAAACACGTCGAAATAGATTTTTTTATGGCTTTTTGTACAGTATTTTCAGATGTATGCCATGTTTTAATGTAAGTAATCAACTGGGGAAGTTTAATGTTGATATCTAGTAGATTATCATTCACTTTTGTACCGTGGCGGTGTGAGGACAGGTCGGGTTCATGTTTTCGCCGTCTGCTCTGTACAGAATGGTTCTGCTGACCGCTGCGGTTCTGTTGTGTCTTCTATTGTTGCAGGGTCGTCTGCCCGTGAAATGGATGGCTCCGGAGGCTCTGTTCGACCGGGTCTACACGCACCAGAGCGATGTGTGAGTTTGCACAAACCGGCCGTCGCATGCCAACCGTCCACTCATGTGGAGCCGCTGTACACCGGAGGAATCCGGGTGTTGAAATATCGTGACTGAGCGCGTTAGCATCAAACGCTCGAGTTTGTGCGTGTGAATATGGAATCGCGGCGTTCCCTTCTCCCGCTCGCTGTCATCTGCGCCGGCTCGATAATCCCGAGCTTTCTTGTGTATCAGCGGCTCGGCATTCCTCGGCGCGTTTTGTTCTTTAATCTCCATCAGATAGCGAGCGAGAGACACGACGGAGATCTTACTGTTGTTTTATCGGAGCAAATCCAACAGAAGGAGATGAAGAGGGTCAGTGGATTTATCACAAGGTGTTTCCCTCCGGGAAGCTTTTCCACAACAACTCAAAAGGAATCAGCCGCCTTTTTACGACCTCTGATTGCTCCGGCGTCGGCTGCGATCAGGAGAAGAAAGGCGAGTTTAGGCGAAGGAGGAGGGGGGGGGTCACACAGTCAATCTGTTTTGTAGCTGCTGAGCCCCTCCGACTAAAACCGAACTGCCCCCCCCCACTTCTGTCGGCTTCAGCCAGACGCTGTGTCCCCAGCACAGCCATCCAAGCCAAACACGGGCCCCTGTCAACACTGGCTCGCCGTGTGATTACACCAGACTGGGAACGGGCAGAGAGGAGAATCAGCCTGTTCTGTTATTTCAGCAGGTCTGGATTACAGAGTCAATCCTCCCGCCAAACCTCCTCCTCCTGCTTCTCCTCCTCCTCCACCTCCTCCTCCCTTCATACAGTAGTCGCTCTGCAGCCAGTTTACTCTCACACACCCCGGGGGGACTCTGACTTTTGACCCGTGATGGTTTTTTTTACCGAAATATGTTACTCTGGAACAGACGGGGAACAATTAAAACACATTCAGACTAATCCGTCACGCACTTTTCACGGTCAGACAACGAAGCAAACGGCGAGAAAAAAGGAGCAAATTTAAGGAAACTTTGCGTGCAGAAGCTCACACGGCACATTTGGCGTCACACAGTTCTCGCAGCTTTCCAAAACGGTTACAGCTCTGAGAGCAGAACTGGCAGCGAGAACCGTCAGGCAGCCATGTTTTTTTTTTTTTTTGCAGGATTTTTTTAACAGGGTTGTTTCACACAGACAAACAGGAATTTGCATCATCACGTTGTGATTCAAAGTGACAGCTTCCACCAGTAAAACACAATAAAATCCATTTCGCCGTGTTTGCGGCTATTCGGCGCTGAAACAAAACCCCTCGATTCTCCAGCCAGTGAGTTTCACCCGCGCTGCCAATAATCGTGGAGGTGAGGATTTTATTTTGAAAAGCTTCAGATGTGTCACTCTATAAAATCAGCAGAGGGGAAAAACCTCGGCGCACCTTGAGAGCGACACACCGACGCGCTAAAAGCTGCAAAAAGTGGATAAGGTGCTCGCCAAACACGAGAGCTGTAGAAATGATTTAAAGGATAGAAAACCTCAACGGTAAATCAATTATTTGATCAGCGTCCAGTAGAACAAAAGACCTTCAGGCATGAAGGAAAGATTTACTATCATCCAGGGAGTCTCAACATGCTTAAAATCTTGTACAGCTCACTTTTACAACATCAATATATCCTTTTTTTTTTTTTACTGTTCTAGTGACTAAAATGCTTAAAGTTATTTCTTTACTTAGATGCAAATCCAAATCCATGTCCTCCATTTCTAAACCTCCACTGAGTCTTCACCCGTCTCCTCTCTCGCCTCGAGGGCTCAGGTGTTGATTTTTACAATTATTGACCGACTGTCCGAACAATAAGAAAGTCGAATTGATTCTTAAATTGGGTGCAGAAAACATTACTGAAGATCAATATCCTCCCCCGCACACACACACCGGATTCATTGGGTTTTGTTATCAACACGAGCGTCTTTCTGAACCGTCGCTGCTTCAGGCTGTTTGACCTCTAATCCATATTCACTGTGTGTATGTGTGTGTGTGTGTGTTTGTGTGTGTTCAGGTGGTCCTATGGGGTGTTGCTGTGGGAGATCTTCACCCTGGGAGGCTCGCCGTACCCGGGGATCCCAGTCGAGGAACTGTTTAAGCTGCTGAAGGAGGGACATCGGATGGACAAACCTGCCAACTGCACGCATGAGCTGTAGGTGTTTTTCTTTTATCATTGTTCAGTTTCAGGAGCTCGTTTGCAGGAAGCAGATAAACCTGATCGACAGGAAACGGCGGAGATGACACCACCGCTGGAGATTTACGCGCTTTCTCCTCATTTCTGTGGTTGGTTTGCTGTGAACTGCGGCGTCTGCTTGCAGCTGGAAACGCAAAAAAGAAAAAAGAAAGCGAAAACTGGTCTTTTAACCTCAATTACAGGCCGTCGCCACGCAGCTGCAGATCAAGCAGACCGATAGAATTTACTAGAAACAGTCCGTCTGACATCTGAGGACGCGTTTCTAAATGCATGTGTGGTTTGGATGGCTGTTCCAGGTACATGATCATGAGGGAGTGCTGGCACGCGGTGCCGTCGCAGAGGCCGACCTTCAGGCAGCTGGTAGAAGATCACGACCGGGTTTTATCGATGACCTCCACCGATGTAAGTCTCCACGCACAGCTGCTGCTCACCGATAACACGGAAGCGCCGCGAAGAACGCAAAACGTTAGTTTAGTTTCACCTTGGATATCTGGAACTTTTTTACTGATGATGTGGAGGGTTTATTATTTCTTCTTGTGAGGCATGTTGAGATATTAGAGCAAGTTACTGTAATGCAGCTTTATAACCAGGATATACAGCATTCATGCTGAAATCTGAGCTAATATAAAGTCTCATATCACTTAAAACACAAGAATTTTACTTTGTTATCGTGTGAAGTAATAAAAAATCAGATTATTAAACTGTCTTGTAAACCTGTTCTGCAGTAAACTATATAATTCTTCACTGTCTCACCATAAACGTGTCGATGACCTCCGACCTCTCCTCTGACAGGAGTACCTGGACCTGGCGGTGCCCTTCGAGCAGTACTCGCCCACCTGTCAGGACTCCAACAGCACCTGCTCCTCAGGCGACGACTCGGTTTTCGCCCACGACCCGCTGCCTGACGAGCCCTGTCTTCCCAAACAGCTCCCCAGTAACGGGGTGATTAGGACATAGAGTCTGAGCTGAGGAGGGGGGCGGTCGGACTTTAACCTCCCCCTCGCAGTTTGTGACGAACACGAACACCTCTCAGTGACTTTAAGCTCCTCAAGATATGGAAATGAAAAACTCATGCATGCAATACTTCCACAGTGCTTCAGCTCTTCGATTCGTCTTAAACTCGAAATCCTCCTCCTCCTCCTCCTCCTCCTCCTCTTCCTCCTGCTACCCAAGAGACTCTCGAAACATTGAAGGATTATTTTTTTTGCCGTTGAACCATGTTTGTGTTCGTCTTTTCAGAAATTGAAATTATATTTTTGTACTCGGGCCAGTCTTTTGTTACGGACAATCTGTGGGGGTGAAACCATTCCGTGCCTACTGGGATAAAAAAAAAAAAAAACCTCCTGAGACTGAAAAAGACTTTAAAAAAAAAGGATATAAGAGGAGGGAATGAAGGGCATTGGTCAGTGACTGGTTGGCGATCCAGTAGGCGAGGACCTCAGATTTTTATCCTCTTGTCTGCACGGAGCCCGCGGATCGCGATGAAAACTTTGCGATCTTCACGAAAAAAAAAAAACCCCGTCAACATACCAGCAAAGCCAGAATCAACTCGATGATGGGACTTGTTCTTCCGTAGACTTTCAAATAACACGTCGCAGCTTGCAGAGAGGACAACACGAGCATATTAAAAGTGTTTCTCATCAATTTCTTACTCCCATCGACACGTTTTAGCATCCCGGAAGAAAAACAAAAACAAAAAAAACAGTTTTGTGATAATCGTGGCACAAAATCCTCATTCAAACGTGAGGCGAAGCTTCAGGGCCATTCAGTAATTAATACACTTAAAGTTTGGAGGCTTTTCTTCTTTTCTTTTTTTTATGTATCTAGAAAAATGATTTATTGTAAATATATAAATGCAAATATGTATCATATTGCTGTCCACAGCCATGTACTTAAAAGACAAAAAATTAAATTTTGTTAAAGTATTGTTTTTAGGATGGAAGCAATCTAGAAGACACTGTCATGAAAAGTGTAAATCATTTAATCATTTAAAGTGATACAGAAAAAAGGTTTATTTGAATAATTAACGTGTATATTTGTAAAGATATTTATAGACTTAACATGTGGTTCTTAAGTTTGAAAGGTGTAGTTTAGGATTTTAGTACTGTACGCAAAGATTTTTATTTCTTTTTTTTTTGTTTTTTTTGTAACTTATTTTACAAACAGAACTGCGACGTTATTTTTCACAACTGACAGACTCCTCTGGTTTATGATCCATCTTTTTTTTTTTTATTTTGTTTGTTTACAGTTTTTAAAAATTTAAGAATGTATGACAGACGGAAAAGTTTTTTTTGAGAGCGAGTCGTAAACCAAAGGCTCCTCCAAGAAGGAAGCCGGACGTTTTGCAACCGAGTTCAAAACCTGGTTTGAAAAGTTGACGTTTTTTGCAATATGAAAGCAACGATTTAACTCTTGCTGGGCAAGAAAAAGGCAGCGCTTGGAATCATGTATCAGAGAGGCCTTTTTAGTAGAACTGAAGTACTTAAAGACAAATTGAACATCAACAACTAATAGCTGTGAATCTTAAGAAGCCTTCAGAAAACCTCAGCAGCTCGTTAAAGGACGAATCCTCCTTCTGATGATGTTTCACTGTTCAGTCTGTAAAGTTCATTAAACTCCAGGACATCCAATATAGTGCTCTCCGAAATCCCAGCCATCGCATGTAGGCTACTGTACTACAAATCCCACAATGCAGTGCTTCCCCTTATACTCCTGAGATTTGCAAATTACTGTTCATGCAAAACTGCAACTGTCAGCAGAGATGTTAACGATAAATTGACTAAAAGCAAACCTGTCAGATATTAGAATAGTCAACAAGAGCCATGTCAGACATGACAGCAGTGGTACTACATTTCCCAGAATGCAATGAAAGCTATCAGGGGAGCTTGCGTGAACATGTGGCATTGAGAAAAATGTGAAAACATGAAACGGAACAAACATTTTTTTTAGAGCAAATTAACCAACACAAAGTAAAGGGAACGTTGCATCGCTTTACCTGAGATTATTCTGTGTTTTAGCTGCAATGCATTTTGGGATTTTGAGTCCAGAAAACGTTTCTATTCCTTTTTAACTCTGGATTTCATTCCCGTTCCCAAAACAACTTTATTCTTAGTTGAAGAAAGTCAAGAAAACTACTTCATTAGGTTCAGGAAACATCGTGGGTTAGAATAAATGTTACTTTTATATATATAAGTGTTCGTAGGTTGCATACGTATAACGTTAGCAAATTAAAATAACTCTCCGTTGATGTATGTTTTCATACTGAACACAAACAGCTGTCTCCTTAGTTCTCACCTGACTTCCTCCTTTGCTGCTGTAATAACTACGGCTGCCACTAGAGGTCGCCACCGAACAATAAACATAAATATGTGTCGTAATATCCTGTTAAGCATCAACGGCGCTAGTCTAGATCTAACTCTTAAGAATAGTTTAAATAGTATATGATCATTATCTGAACAGTGTTACAGCATCTCTAGGCGGATTTTGTCTTTAAAGGTCTCTCTGAAGGCTTCAAACCCTTATATTGTTATATAAAGGTCACAGGGTCGATGCAAACAAGCTGCGTGCGGTGTCGAAGTGCCCTTGCGCAAGACACTCAGCACCTGTGTGCACACTTAAAGCTGTCATTGTCCTTTTGTGCTCGAGTGTTACTAAAAAAAAACCTGCCCAGTCGCTTGAGATTTCATCGCTGCTCTATAGTATTAATACTGAAATGAAGGCATGCTGTGAGACTGACCGATCACACAGCAAATATATATACAGTTTATATGTCGGTTTGTTAAAGGAGACCCTGAAGTCTGTGGTGGATCCTTCCTCAAGCTTAGAAAAGTGCCAAATTAGTCTTAAAAGTCTATTTCACCGAGTTCACCAGATCTCTGAACCAAAAACTGCACTGCCGAATGTAGGCGGGCGGAGGTCACGCGTGCAGCAAAGGATCATGGGATTGCCAAAATGGATATCTCCGTTTTCCTTTCATGCAGTCGTCTCCCTCCAGCCGACCCCCTTCCCCCCCCAAAAAAAAACGCAAGGGTTGAAATGTTTACAGAGTCTGTTTTTAGCAAAGTCACAAAAAAAAAAAGGGAAAGAGACGTTCAAGTGGCATCGAAGGGTTCAGAAACACGATTCACTCGCTGCTAAATGGAAAAATGGTGGTAACACTTTACTGTGCAATGGCCTTATTCCGGTGTGTGAACTGAGTTTGTGTAGAGAGATGTGATGTATTTACCCAACAAGCTTGTGTCAGTACTTAAAGGAAATCTCCCCCCCAATATTTAAAAGTACTTAAAAAGATAATTTGTATTTAATTATGTTGCTACACTGGGAGATTCTTGTTTTTTCAGCACCAAATTATTTACTCTGTCGTCGGTTTGTGCACAGAAACAAGGTCTTTGTAAAGTGAAATGTTACACACACTTATTGTTATTTCTGTTTTTAAGTGCAGTTTTTTTGGCCCCGAAATCTATGAAGTGCCTGGAATAATTTAGCGAAACAAAAAA
>OMLP01016188.1:14849-28752 GCA_900302685.1 Spondyliosoma cantharus
TGGACAGTGACAGAGGGAGAGAGAGGGGTCTATGTATTCAGGCTTTTGGCCCTCAGCCCGTCTCAAGTGCGTCCTGAGGGGAACATCCTGCCCCTCGTTGGAACTTCCTCGGCCGGCTGAAGTGGCCCATTCACGGAGGTCTTGTGAGGGGGGCTTGTTTTCGCTGCTAAATGGATGTTTCTGTTTCAGAGGTGTTTGCGCTGGTGGACGCTTTCCATTCCTCCCCCTCCTCCTCCTCCTCCTCGCTCCTTCCCAGTCCCACTTTTTTCTGCTTCTCCTTTCCCCCCCCCTCCCTCGATTCCTTCTCCCCGCTCCCCTCCTCCGCTAACCATTGGCTGTCGGTCATCAAGCCCTCTCTTGCCTCTTTAGGCTGCTGTGCGACCTTTAAACCACCTCTCCAGCCGGCCTACCAGAGCGGGAGGAGCTGGAGAGGTGATGACGACACGGACAGAAAAGGACAAAAACGCAGTGAGGCTGATTAATCAACTTGCTGCCTTTCTTTATCCCTTCACAAATGTAAAAAAAATGATGAGAAACAAACTAAATTAATAGCTGAATCAAAGCAACCTCCCTCCAAAATAACACTCAGTACACTTTTTAATTAAAACTTCACCAAATTTGCTCCGTGAGATGCATTAATCTGTCTTTACGAAGCTCCTTTTGTGTCAGACAAACGCAACAACAGCACAGGATGCTGGGCTGCAAGTTTGGACAGTCGCACACCGACAGGTTCACGGAGAGCGGCTGGGTTTTTTTAGACGGCACAGCGCCAACGCCACCGTAGTAATAAGACAACAAATGCTGGCAGAGTAGCCCTGGCTACCCTGTAAGAAATCACACATTTACAGATGCTTATGGTACACAAGAAAGCCAGGAAAGGTCTTTTTAACACTCGTCAGTGAACACTTGGCAGCTAAATTCAACAATCTAGTGTGGGTACAAGCATCCTGTGCTCATGAACTGAAGAGGAGAAGAAGAAACGCACAGTTGAAAGTGACCCAGAGTCCAGCAGGAGGTTTTTTTTTTTTCCTGAAGATTCTCATGACTCCAGACAAACCGAGCCGAGAGGCCTCACCCGAGCTGAAAAGCCATTTTTATCCCCGTCTGGCTTCATGTGCTGCCAAGAAGCACTTTAATTGTTTCCCATTCAGTCGAAAGCCACAAAGCGTCAAGCCTTCCAGAATACACAAACTATCACCCCCTTTTTTTTTTTTCTCTGCACACAACTGAAAATAATTGCAAGCTCCAGCTTTCAAAGCGCAGCCCCGTGTGTTCTGCACAGTTTGAAGTTATTTTGGTGAGTCAACAGTCGGAGGGGGAAATCAAAGATGGCTGCTGAGCGGCCGGACTGTTTGTCTCATCAGGAGGTTTCAGTGACTTCAGCTACAGCGCCATTGTGCTAATGTGGTCGTAACACTGTGTGTGTGTGAGTAAAAGTGTGTGTTTTAGAGTGTGTACCTCTGTGTCGGTGCATCTATTTGTGTGTGAGAATGTGTATACGCGTGAGAGTATGCGTGTGTGTGTGTGTGTGTGTGTGTTGGGTTCCTGAAACTGGACCTTGGTATGTTGTCACTGTAAGTGTGCCAAATCAGCGATTAACTGCGCTCCCTGTGAGACAGGCGTGTAGCCGAGTGACGTCCGGGAACAGGTGTGTGTAAAACAATCCGGTTTTCAGCGCTCCTTGGAGAACTCGGGTCCCACTGAGCTGCAGGAATAGACCCGATGATGGTTTAGGGACCAACATAGGTTTGTTTGCTGCTCGGGTCGTGGATGCCTCGCTGACAGCGGGGTTCTTCTCAGGTGTCGGTCAGAGAGGCAACAATTGGTTTCCAATATTTTTTTGATTTTTAATCATTGTTATTACTCAAAAACAAAGCAGGAAAAACTTGGAAAACACAGTGATGTGCTGCAAATACATTAAGTTCAGTTGAAGAAAAGTCTGGCGGTACATTTCTGAGGACAGTAAGAAAAGAAATAAGAGAAAAGTGACGACAGGAAATCCATTTATGGAGAAAAGACTGTACAGTCCCAGCCACACTGAGGAGACTAAGGAAGCCTTTCATCCATTATTATCAAAACGCAACACTTTTTCTTTGCTTCCAAGTTGAAGTGAAAGATCTGAGACTTTTTCTGTGCACACAAAAGACTAATTTCTCTAAAATTGAAAGCACGGATTTGATTAAATTTGTCTCACTGAGCCAAAATGATCTATCCACCTGCTGCTCTTAAAATGCAGAACAAAGCCCAAAATCCGAGAGAAGTTCACACAGAAAAAGTCTGAAGCAAACACAAAAGCGTTGCATTCACACTTCTGTTGAATGTATAATAATAATAATAATAATAATAATGGAGGAACAGCTAACTGTGCAAGCTAACGTTACCACTCAGCAGACGAGGACACCATGAGTGTTGAGCATCATGATCATGAGCCTCTCCTCCGTCAGTAGATCCACGCTTCCTTCTCCGGGATGATCAGGTTGGTGGTTGAATCCTTGGAAAGCGACTCTGGTGCTTCGAGCTTCAGTCCCATCTAAGTCCATTTTATTAAAGAGAAAGCAGACGTCTCTTCAGCTGATATCTGCAAAAACTCAGCAGCTCAGACAGAAACATTCTAGATGGATGAAAAAGCGCGACAGTTAAAAGAAGAAGCCGTATTTTTGATTTTGGGCTGAGCTGTCACTTTCAGCGAGTAAAACAGAATAACATAGGACATAAATGCATAACCATATTTCAAGGTACTGTTCTTGTCTCGCCTTGTGTGCACAGCGGTTTACCACCGCAACTGATTTCACAGCGTTTGTGTTTCTGGACACCACAAGTAGCCACATAAAACTGTTTGACGCTGCAGCCAAAGGCAGCACACTGTGTAACCGCTGGACGCATCTTCAAAACATCAGCGTTTGGACCAAACCCTGACTGTAAAAATCAGTTTCACACCGTCTGCAACAGTGCTGTGCAGGCTGTTTCCTGTTTTAAACCAGGATCCAACAATACTATTCTTGGAAAAAACAGGTGGACAAGAACTCAACAGGCCATTTGAAATTTTATATATATTGCATATTCATAAGAATTCAGTCCGAGGACGCCGACAACACCTATAGTCATCAATGGTGGAGCAAGTATGGACTGTGAAATGAATAATTACATTTATAAAATCACAAGCTTTGTTGTAATTTTTGGTTAATGAACAACTGACTCATCATAATCTAATATTTAAAGCTGCATGAAGTGATTTATGACCACTAGAGGGCAGAAAAACGCCAAACAAACACAAAATGTGCACGTTAAGTCTAAAACAACATCCTCTTTAACATCCCACCGCAACCATGTTTGAATCTGAATGTTAATTCCAGAAACCACTCTCTTTTTAACTCCGGTTTGGTCTCCACCTGAGGAATATATCTGGGTTTTTCGCTGCCAGATGTTCACTAACTGTCTGTTAACAGGGCTCGTATGACAAAAATGGCTATTTCCCCAGTAAACACACTGACCTCTTCAGCTCACATCTGTGTCTCTGGGCTAGGCAGAGTGGACAAAGTCAAGCGTCCACACTTCCACCGAGCTTTGTCGCTGCCGGCGTGGAGGTGCAGCCCGCCCTTTGGACTTCCTGCCTGTCCAGTCTCTCTAGCCAAGACACACTCTGGTAGCAAAGAAGTAAAACCCAAGAAGAGCAGCGGTCGGCCGGTCTAGAGCGACTGCAACAGCCGAAGAGGTCGATGTGTTTACTGGGGCAACTACATGTCAGGGGAGAAGCAAGAAATGCGATGCTACCAGTGACGTGCAGTTAGATTTCTGGGAAGGTGCATGTCAGGCTACAGTATAGGGTGTTAAGTGGCCGTTCCTGTTAGATGCGTGGTTTCGGAAAATTATAAAGACTGACGTACACATCCCCCCAAGGTATGGGGGGGTGATCGTCAGATCACTTTACTCGAAGCATCGTGATCTCCTGAAGAAGCAAAGTGTTGCCTAAAACAAGCCCTGTGAGTTATTAGAAGAGTCCTGTTTGACCTCAGTGTGTGCTGCAGCAGGGTGGCTGCTCCCTTTTCTCTCCTTGGTCGTCCTCCTTGGAGAGATTAGGAATACCATCGGCGGCCAGGACTCCCTCTGCCATTCCCATTTATGGAACATCTGTTCCATCTCCCTGGCCTTGTCTCTAATTGCTGGATTAGAGGGTGACGGGAGGGCCCTGGTTGTTGAGAGTCGTCTCTGAGCTGTTTTGACATGTTCACCCATGATGTGCGATCATGAGGGAAAAATGTTGGTGTAGGTCATGCTGCTGTATCTCCGTGTTCAATAGGAAGATTCGAGGCGGAGGAGGGCAGGGCGCGTTTACGATTCCCTTTGGTGGTTTAACGTAGTGATTTACAGGGAGAAAGGTCATGCAAACAAATCATAACTCCTGCGGTGCTGCTATGAGCGCATGACATTTCCATCTATAGTGTTGCTTCAACATATACTATTTTCATGCATTAAATTACATGTTTGCAGTTCAGACGACCGGTTTGAAAAACAGGGAATGAGGCTTTATGTTTTGGTTACAGCTTACGGTATTGGAGCGCAGCACCCCGCAACAGATACGATGAATATTCACATGATCGTGGGATAATTATGAATTATACACTTGCTCTTATTAACTAAATGTTTAAAATTCCTGTTTAAGATGTGAAAGCTTCGCTACAGGAGATAGAATACAAACACTGGAGGCGAGAGAAAACAAACCATCAGCTGTCCAATTACATGAATGCATTAATATTAATACAAAAACACAGTGTGGGCTGTTACAAAACAATAGATCAATAGATAAAATCTGCCCTCAGTGAAGCAGCTACACCGTCGCTCCGTGGGAAATTACTGGATAATGAGAGTCTTGCTCTTTTTCTGCTCAGACGCAAGCTCACATATATACATCCTCCTTTCTAATTAAAATGTTTGTTGTATTCACGTTCACGTACGTTTGCAAAAAGAAACGTGACCTCCAGAGTTTTCAGTTAACCTCACACAGCAGGCGGGTTTTACA
Source organism: Spondyliosoma cantharus (assembly GCA_900302685.1). Taxonomy (NCBI): domain Eukaryota; kingdom Metazoa; phylum Chordata; class Actinopteri; order Spariformes; family Sparidae; genus Spondyliosoma; species Spondyliosoma cantharus. The sequence continues at coordinate 19,867 of OMLP01016188.1, forward strand.
CAGAGACATCTGAAAAGTCGACCTTGTTTGAAAAAGGACATACACTTCAAAAATACTCAGCAGAAGCTCGGTTCATTTGGAGGAGGGTGAGGACGTATTTTCTACCAAGAAAATCCCTCAGTGACATTTTTTGCCCTTCTTTCAATGAAAAACACTCAGTTCTGATATAACTGATGTTGCAGGAGCAGCTACTCTAAACCTCTCGAGGAGCCGCCATTGTTGTATTCAAATGGACAGCGGCTTCTTCTTCTACTTCTTCTTCTTCTTCTTCTTCTTCTTGGTCATCACACCAAAACCACCGTAGCTGCCAGCAGTTCACCAGAGGATACTATGTGCTCGTTGGCGAACAAGAGGTCAGACAAAAGGATTGCAGAACCTTATTGCACACCTGAGATCACAGAGATGTGCCCGGCGGAGTCGAGCACAACTCTGAGCCCAGAAACCCGGCCGAGGAAACCGACTTCAGCCGCTTGCATCTGCGATCTCAATCTCTCGGTCACCACGCGGCGCTCATAACCGCAGGTGACGGTTGTGACGTACATCAACTGGTTAAGCTTTGCCTTCCGGCTCAGCTCCCTCTTAACCACGACCTACATTACTGCTGACGCCGCTCCAAACCCAGCACTCAATTTTCCACTGTTTTCCGGGAACCATGGCTTCAATAAAAGAAAAGGTGTTTAAAGTAATTACCAGAAAAGGAGAATAATGAGGGCTAATATTTTACCTCCAGGGGCCTTTGTGAATTAATCACTCCCTGCTCCTGAAATACAACATACCAGCTATAAATGTCTGTAAATCAAAAAAGGATTTGTTATTCAGTTAATGGTAAAATAGCTTTCAGCGCTGAAGTTGCGCTGACATGTGGGCCACTAATCAGATAAATCCCCACTAAAAGTAGCCTTGGTGTAATAATGTCCCGACATGAGGCTTCGGACTTCAAACAGACAATCTGGGAAAAACAAAAACAACAAGCCGAGTGCACTCGCAGGTCGACGGGCAGATAAGTAAGGAACATTTAAGCTGCACTTTGACTGGAAAAGAATGTGATTTTGTCTCGTGGCAATGCTTCATAGATGGAGCGAGACTCAAAGGCATCATTGTTTAGTTTATTAGCCATGAAATTAGGAGTCATTAAGGACGAGGGCAAAGCGGTTCCACATGCGAACAAACTGTCGTCCATTTCACGTTCAAGGTAAACAACAAAGAGAGACAGCCCTCCCTCTCTTTCTACTCGCTCACTCACTTTCTCTCTCTTGCGCCCCGGGTCTTTTATTTTTATAACCTGGAGGCAGTCGACCCGCCGAGAGCACAAATCTCCCTTTCACCAGACGCCTGAGCTTCGAAAGTCGCCTCAATGACAAACTTAACAACACGCCCCACCGACAATACATCTCTCTTTTTCTTCACCTTCACTTTTCACATTTGTGTTTGACCTTGCAGAGAGTGCTGATCACACACACACACACACACACACACACACTTCCTCCTCTGTTTTTGTCAGCCAGAAATGAACATGACTGATGACACTGAGGCAGCACAATGCTACCGACGTGGAATTTAAAGCGCGCCTGTGAAACTTAGCTGCTACCGTCAAGACGGAGCTCATGCGGCCCGTGTGTGCAGAGGAGTCGGAGCTGGACGAAAAAAGGTGTGAACAGGAAGTTCGCGGCTGCAGCGGACGGAGTGGAGGATATTTTAGCAGAAGGCTGACGCACTATGATGTCATCGGGTTCAAAATCGCAGGACCTTGGCGTTGTTGGCTGTCGTGTGGGATACATTTTTCACACAAAATGAGAAGGTGAAAACTGGAAAAGTAGACAGACATCACACTCCTGTTTTCTTTGTGACAGAGAAGGTGAAAGACATTACCGGAGGAAGCAACCGAGAGGGACGACGTGGAAGAAAAACCCAAGAAGAAGAAGGAGCAGAAACAGCTGATTAAGCAAGTTGAATGTTCGTTTCATCAGAACGCAGATGGCCTCAGCGCCGCTCTTATAAACACACGAGTGGATAAAATAAATAAACTGAAAACAGCAGAAACATTTCTAAACTCAGACATACGTAATGTGATGATGTCCTCAAGTGCAAACTGCTGCTATGAGTTCAAGTCATGGTCAGTCTCAAGATCACCGCTGTTCCTGCGGCGAGATGTCCTACTGTCCTAAAATTGTGACCCGACGACAATATTGACTTGCTGAGGAGAACATATAAGTCAAAATGAGGAAAAAACTATTTCACAACTTCCTTCCTGAAAGTTTTGACCGTCAAAATGTGACTTATTCTAAGCATTTCTTATTTCTAATACGCTTAACTCTTCCCGTTGGAGGCGGCCTCCGCATCCAAATTAAAGCTGACTGATTATTCGACGGAGGGCATCTGTTCAGCCAAATCAGATATCATCCTGCAAACAGATCAATAACAAGAACCGGATGAAAACATCACCCCCTGCAGTTCCCCACATCGCTGCCATCAGCCTGCATCCTGTAAGGATGATGAAACACACTTATTTATGCTGCAAAATAACAGCACAGCTCATGTATTTTTCAACAGTTCGCCTCAACTTGTCCTTCTTTTTTTTTTGCAAGTTTGCAAATCAGCATCTCTTCGTCTCGTTCTCGACTCTGCAAACTTTAATGTCGTGTACCGAGCATGCAGCAGCAGCCTTGACCGATCGGGTCGCCGCTTTTTATGCGCATTCAATGGATCAGATTCTGCTTTTATCCAGAACCGTACTTCACTTGAGTATTGTCGGTTTATATAACCAGAGATGCTGAGAGGTCAGTCACGGCTTGAGATACTGAGAGGTCAGACTATATAATGATGTAAATGTCCCACAACATTCATGTTTTTATATTAATTTCTATGGCAAGGATTACATGTATAATAGTGAACGTTTTGCACAACAGCAGATTGTAAACATACAATAGGTCAAAGCAGGTACAGTCAACAACAGCAAAGGAGATGAAGAGGGTGAAAGAAAACCCAGCGTCCCTTATAAAATCACTACATTTTGAGAGCTGTCGATTAAAAGAAACTGTATAAACTTTGCCAAACTTTGCCAAAGACCAACTGTTAATTATTTGGGCCTTCTTGTGAATTCGGCATACGTTACACATTAAATCATTTCTTTCTTTGTGTGAAAAACATTATTTATGTTATAACGATTAGGCAACCGAGCAGTAGAAACAAGTAGAAACCAGCCTCACCTTTACCAGCTGTGACATTAGTATATAACATATATTTTACGCTGTAGTATTGCTATTTTTTTAGTGCTAGGTTTGAGTACCACCACAGTAGTAGAGAAAGATTCCCACAGAGCTCCAGTCAAAGTCATAACATTCATATCACGGCTGTAACTTAGCTCGGTGTCCTCGTGGACGTGAATACCAAGAAACAAAACACACGCAAAAAAAGACAAAACGTAAAAGCTCAGCTGTAGACGGAGGAGCTCAAAGGGTTTTGTGGGGTTTACTTTGCCCTGTCCTTCCTCTAGTTGAGGTTAGTTAGGTTAATGCAGAGAGCAGAACGTGAAGCTTATCTCTCTGAGCCGCCAGCCTGACTTTCACAAAGCCGCTGAACGTGGCTCTGTTTGAGCTTTCAGTTTTTCCATTGCATCAGTTCAGAACTGAATGACTCCAACGGGCACATAAGCGCTTTGTTGTGGTGATTCTGGAGTTAAAACACAAAAGACTGAATGACAATCTTTCAACAGTTTTTGTACTTGAAAATGTTTTTGAAGGGACAGCTTTTTTTTTTAAGACGTACAATTTGACTAAACTAAAAAATACTTTATCCAAAGCGACTTAAAATTGAATATATTGTTGTTGTTGATGTTCATGTTCATGTTTGTGAGGTTGTTTGCTAATCTTAAAATAATATATCTACTCATAATTAGCACTAGCACAAGTAGAAGCTAGTAGTAGCTTGCTAATGTTAGCACTGTTTTGCTGAAACTAGCTCTCTGGCTAGTTCGGATGCTAATTTGTTGTTATTTTGCTCAAAATCAGGAAGACACTGTGTCAAAATAACCCAAAAACATATTAGCTAGGTTTTATTGTATTCACCTAATTACCTGAGCTAAGCTACAATAATTAGCCTGATTTTTTTAGATGGTCTAAGCCTAAAAAATGCTCTTAGCTCGCTGTGGTAGTGACGACATTTAAACAGGAAGAAGATAGAAGATAAGAAGAAGCAGAAGTCAGAAGTTCTGGTGTCACTTCGTGTCCTGCTCCGGTGCTTCTGGCCTGCTGCTTGTCACTTTTTCTGTCTGAATGGTTATAAAAGCATCGAGCTTATTGTTCACTTTAATGTACAAAATGGTCATAAGGTTATAAATATAATGTAGCCTAATAAACTCAACTCGATGAGATGATTTTAAACTTTAAATTCAGGTTAAGTAATGAAGCCATTTAAAACATTTCCAGCTCCTGCAGCACAGCGGAGCTCTGAAGAGCAAGGTTATGTCATCTTCATGTAGCAGGCTTGTTATTAAAAGTGGAACCAGAACCAGAATACATAACACATATTTTAACAGCTACGGAACCAAGCGAAACACAATAACAGAAATCCGTCCAGCGTCTACAAGCGTCGGTACGGTCGTCCTGTACAGCGGGGGGAAAAAAAACAAGTCCAGATCCAACCTGCTACCGGTCATACTTAAAGTATTATTCAGGTTAAGCTGCCAGACCCTCACATGAACCTTTGATACTGCGGGATTGAGTTTCCCTCTTGTCAGAAAAAGTTAATAGAATATTCCCGTCTGCTCGGCGAGTCTGCTCCATAAAACATATGAAAGGGTTGGGCTGCGCTCGCTCAGTGACGGAGGCTTCCTTTAATAGCCTACAGGGAAAATAAATGAGGATTCCCATGGCAGCGGTGATTGTAGCTGCTGCTCGGCTGCCATGCTGTTTTATTGACATCCAAATCTACCGGCGACCCATAATTAAATTACGAGCTTAGCAAGGTTATTCAGAGTTATGACATTTATACGCATTGATCAGAACCAGGCCGCTCCTGTGCATGTGAATGAAATATGCCTCGGAGGATGCGTCTCGGCGTTTAGATGTTTTGTTTATTTCGGAGAATTATTTACCGAGAAAAGGTCCTTTATTCGTCCCCGGCGCTAAAAAATTGATAACGCTGGAGTAACCGGGTTAAAGACTGAACACTGTGTGCATGTAAGCAGAGCCGCTGTCTCCTGTGCTGTCAGCGTGTGATGGATGAGCTGTGAGAGAGATTAAACGCTCCTCAGTGTGCAGTGACAGGTGAGTCCGGCGGCTCTGTGCTTCCACGTTGCATTTCTATCTCCAAACGGCACGAGGCCCCTTTGTCAAGAGCTCGGCACTACAAAGCCCCTTCAGGCCTCCATTGTTCTCCGGAATCAATACGGAGTTACAGTGTGAGAAAGCACCGCGAGCGGGAAGCTCCATTAAAATGATGGTAAAATGGAGTGTATCACGGTGGAGTGCTTTTATCATCTAAAACTCATATTATAAATAACGCAATACTGCAGCGAACACATGAAAAGGCAGTGAAATCATATGTAAACATATACAGGTGTCATTTTCATTGTTATACAGACACAATAACCCACATAAACCTGACATAAGACACAGTTTGGAACACAAAACAATACACAATACATGACAATATGTAATTTCTGCCACTAACTGTGTGTTCAGACCAAAGGCGCATAAAGAGGAAAATGATCCCGGAGGTCATTCACTTTCTATTGGGAGCCAGGCGGAGAAGGAGGGAAAAAGAAGTTAAAAATCCTCCAACTTTATGTAATGAGCTACGCTGCGTCTAGGTGGAAAAGGTGGAGAAGCCATGCGAATTTTGGTTCCTACCAAACATTTGTTCCGAGATGGCGCTGGAAATGGTGAACACCTTGTCCTCTACGATTTGACCCCTGTTCGCGTATAGGGATCAATTAAAGGCGGCCGATGCGTGGAAGGAGGTCGTTCTGGTCGTTGGTTTGCCTGGCGAGCTTTTAATTGTGTAATATGTTTGTAAGAAAGGAGAGAAATTATTGCATACTAGCGTTGCAACGTAGCATGCTAGCGTGCTATCAGTCCGTGCTTAATGTGAATGCAGGATGACTTCTTCTTCAAATCATTTTATCAGTGATCATTTTCCCGAGTGGCGTGCGGGCCCATTAAATTAAAAACAAACATTCTCTGATCCAGAGCTCAGAGATTACTTTTCTAACTCTTTGGATTTATCTTCACTCCTGTTTATCAACCTGACTGCAGCAGCGATCTGGAGGTCACCTCCATCGTCGGGTGTTTATATTTACATCATGAACGTTACAGAGAGGAGAGGGGAAGAAGAAGAGCGAACAGGAGTCTCTGAATTCAAACATCTCTTGTCAAGAAAACCAAGAATCTGGATGTTTGAGGTGATTAAACTCAGTAACTCGAGTAAACAAATGATCCGACGGTCAGACTTGGAAGTTAATTCAGCTCCTCGTCTGCCTGCCAAACTGCAGACTGCTGTTTTAAATATTTGTAAGCGTGAGACCACCGGATTACGAGACATCGGGACAACTTCCAACTGTGTTTGTACAAGAGAACCATTATGGCCCAAACGCGATGTTTTTGAACCCTAACCGAGTGGTTTTTGTGTTGAAACCCGACCACACCATTAGCGCAGTGTATTTATAATAAAAAAATCAGCATAAGGAAACAAAAAGTTTCAACATATCTGTGGTTTTGCAAAAAAATGTACATTGCCAATATTTACTCTGGCGATTGGGTCGTGTTCATGGACGTTACGGTTCTGTGAAATGGGGCGCTGCCATGTTGAAACGAGAACAGTTGCCACAGAGTTGGACGCACACTGTTGTCTAAAATATCGTTGTTGCTTTAGCAGTAAGATCTACCTTAATTGGATCTAAGCGGCCCGGTATTAAGAAACCCGGACCGAAAGTTCACACAGCTCTTTGTCCACATACTTCTGACCGTACTGTGTACTTTCTTTATTCCTCGTCTTGTATACAAACGATTACATATTTCCAAAATCACATAATCTTCCCGTCTCATTTCAGAGGCTGCATTAAAGCTTCGTAGTATGTTTGATCCATACGATCCATTAAACACACGCTCGTACTTGTGTAATGTGTTTATACATAGCGATTATACAGTTGTGTATTTAGAGAGGATTTACATACTTTCCTTTCTTGTTGTTTTCCTCCTTCGTTGCAGGTCAACGCAGAGCGAAATAAACTGAATGTATCTTCTTTATATGTCGAGAAAGATGCTCCAGCACTCACATCTTCGTTTGAACGGGTGCATGAAGTATCTGGAGTGTCCTCATCCTCGACCTTACGTCGTGACAAGGCAAACAAAACCCAAAGAAATGTTTTTTTTTTCTTTTTTACATCTTCTATTCAATATCAGAGCCCACAGCTGCTGGAAACGTATGATTACACCCTCTCATATGTACATTTACAGTCTGCATTTTGGGTATGTTTATCACACTTCCTGTCGTTCTTACACGTCAAAATAAAAGCGGCCCAAAAATCCTCGACTGCGGTTTATCCCCCCCGTCCTACATATTGTGTAAATACCGTCTCGTGTTACATGAACTCGCATATCTTGCGCTGTTTTCCTACAGCAAAAAAAGCATATAAATGTCATACTTCTTTTCTTTTCTGTAAACAACTGCGGTGTATATAATAACACGGCAGCACAGTCACACAGTATATATATATATGTGTGGTTATTATAAGCTCACATTCATGCATATATTCACAGCGTGGTTTTCTTTGGAGCAGAGCAAAATAAAAACTTGCTGTTTTTCTTTGTGCCGTAACAACAAAGGCTGCATGTGTAGTTTATAGCCTGACACACATACAGCTCACGATAAATACAGTACAGTAATATATGCGCTCGTATGGCAGAAGAGAGGCGAGATGGAAGCTGGTGGGAGGCCAGTGTGGTCTTCGCATCCTTGACCTCTGACCCCTCTTATGAATTCATAAACGTAGGAGCGATGTTTCTTCTTCAGCGCTGCGTGGTGAAGACGAGCACTCCAGCGTCTCAGACGTCTCCTGCTTTCCCTCGTTGAAAGAGAAACCGCAGGCTGTGGTTTTTTTTTAAGTCTAATTACACACTGCAGTATGTACATCGCGTAATTATAGTATCACATGCAGCCGTACCGTACGGCCGCCGCTGCGTGTTTTCCTACATCGCGCCAAAGAAGAGCCAAACAAAATCAGAAGAAACCTTCCTGCCGTCTTCTTTTTCAGACGGGAGGCCACATCTGAGCATAGTTTCTATATGGTGTGACTGCAGTATTTGCAGTATATATATACAGATACACTGTGTCTGACCCTTTTTTCTCTCAGAAACAGAGGCTGCATCTGATTAGGATAATTATACAGTAGATCCATGCATCCATCCATCTGTTGATCCACTTCGAGGTCACTGAGGCTGCAGCCAGAATGTATATTTAATGTGTAATTATGGTACAGAAAGAAGAAAGACAGTGAAACGTTCGCTTTGTTTTCTTTTTGCTGCACACTGTATGGCACAGGGAGTTTTATATTAACTGATTGTTCACGTGTTTAATCAATGATGTTAGAACGTCTTTCAGGTAATCCGTCGCCCGTCCTTCTGTCCCTTATTCCTGAGAAGGCATCTCAACACTTTCACTGCACATCCTATCCGAATCTAAAGAAAAGAAAAATGTGATTTTTTTTTTTTTCTCCCCTGCATCATGTCAGAGAAGAAGCCAAACACAGAAATCACAGAAATGTAGCTTCCACTCCACAGCGACCGTCAGCCGGAGGGTTTATTGTGCCGTGACACCGAGCTCAGCCAGCCAACTAAGCAGCCCACACACACACACACACACACACACACACACACTCCACCAGCAGCA
>OMLP01016189.1:0-10512 GCA_900302685.1 Spondyliosoma cantharus
CACTTAAACAAGTGTGGAGCTGAGCACCGAGGGTCGCGATCAGAGAGCAGCACACATGAGGAGTGTTGATTTGGGCGCCTTGCTTTGTCTGTTGTTGCTCCTTGTCTGACAACTGGAGACATCCAGGAGCTGCTGCCGGAGTCAGGAGGCAGCGTGCCCGCCTCGACACCGCCGGGCAAACCGCCTCCCGGCACGTACGTGGGAAACCATAGCGACACTAACACCGGGCACACTTAAAAAACACACCGGCACGTTTTTAAAAATGTATATAAAAGGCAGCTAAATGAGCTGTTGTTAGCTCCAGCCCGCCGAGCTAACAGGCTAAGTCCCACACAGTCGGCACTCAGTCACGTTGTCGACCCCTTTGTTTGGGAGCAGCTAGCTCGGCTAGCATCGCTTCTGACAGTCGGGAACTTGTGCTCATTCACAAAGGCAGCCGCGTTGTTGTTGTTGTCGCTTTATGACAATTAAACAAGTGCGAAAACCGCGAGAACTTACTTTATCTTGCCTCTGTCGACGGTGTCCTCTCCTTCGCGTGTCGCCCAGTTCTTGAGAGGGGGAGAAAGATGAGAAGCAAAGCCAGGAGGAGGAGGAGGAGGAGACCTGTGCTGTGTGTGCAACGCTAGGAGCTAGCAGCGGCTAGCTAGCTAGCACGCTAAATGGGGGGGCGTAGGAGGAAAAAAAACGTCTAAACCGAAAAGAGGGCACTGTTGTTGTGTTTTTTTCTTCTTTCTTCTGTCTGGAGAGTCAAAGCATAATCCTCGGGAGTGTCACTGGGTCTTCATGCTGCGTTTCGCCCGGGAGACCGTGGCTGAAATCCAAGGTTAGCAGTTACCTTTTTTTAGTTTTAAAAAAAAACAGTGGTTCCTCGGCTCTCTGCTTGCTGCCTGACCCCGGTCGGTTCGCCGCCTTTGTCTCGCCAGGCGCACGCCGCTCCGTCTCCCGCACACGGCACTGACGTCACCCGCGACACAACAATGGGTTCAAAGGCCACATGCAGCAAGAGGAGAGCATCAACGCAGAGCCACCACCACCAACACCACCACTGCTGCTGTCACTGCCATTGTGTCTGTCAGTCTGCAGGGCTGGTTTTTATCTCCCCCCCTCTCTCTCTCTTCCTTTAATGCATGTTGTTGCATCCTGACTGCATTGGTACATGTGTATGTATGTGTGTGTGTGTGTGGTTATGGTTGGGTGTGTTCATCATGGCTACCAATGAGGTGTTTTTTGGGGTGGTCCAACAACAACAGCATTTGAAGGATGCTCATGCAAAGTGTGTGTTGTGCTTTCTAGGTAATAAAAAAACAATAACACAAATGCACACAATGAATAGATTAATGGAGGAACGGGTAGCTTCATGTAAGCATGTTTTTTTTTTTGAAAGATTTAAATAAAGCATCACATTGCACTAGAAATTAAATATGTTCATTTTTATTTTTTTCAATTTCGTCTTCAAACAATGAGCCCGTATGGACACTGAAGGAGTTAATGACCGCCGTCCTCCTCTATGGGCTGAACTGGGGTGAAAGGATATTGAATTGAACCCAATTAAATGTTATTTATAATGCCTACAATCCCAAATTACATCGCCTCAGTGGGCTTTACAGTCTGTAATGTATGATACACTCCATCCTCACACAAGGAGGCTGCTTATTGGCTCCGGTTCAACAGGGACAGTAGATTTTGGACAAGAGAAATCAATACAATATACACACGGGTGTGAGAGTATTGTTTTATTTAGATGTGAAAATCATCTAAAGAACAAAGGGCCTGAACCTCGACTGAATTTCACGGCCTAAAAAAAAAAACAACACATTTTATGTTAATTACGTAACACGTTATGTAAATGAATGTCGACAGGAAGGTGGGAACACAGGTTTATCTTAATTTAAAATCACACGCAATAATCTCAGATGTTTAAAAAAATAATAAAAACACCTTTAAATCTCAGGCACCAATTAAAACCAAAATATTCAAAATATTGGCTTTTTTTTTTTTTTTAGAAAATCTAAATCCACGTCCACCTTCAACAACCTCCTAAATTTACACATGATAGTAACAAATTAAACGACAAAACAATGAACAACACCGCTCATAAAAGAGTTGCATTTATTTGACAGTGACACAGTGGTACGGAGACAAATAATGAGACTTGTAATGAGGTACAGTACATCTTGTTCTGAGGTACATCAGCGTTGTTATTGTATTTTCTGGAGGGTATGCACTTTTTTCTGTAACTGTCTGAACTCAAATGAAGTTGGCAAAAATGAAAATAAAAAAAATCACTAATCATTTTGTCAATACGAACGCCATGACTTGAACTTTTAAATCCATGTAAACTGAGGTTATTATGAGAAACAGCACTATGTTGAAATGTAAAAAAAAACCTTTTTAATCAAAACAAGCTAAAATCTTAATATTCACAGCCACAGGAGCAGCCGTGTTCATGTAAACATACTGCAAACGTCCTATGCTTCCCAACATAAACACACTACCTACAGTGCCAGAGTAAAATATAAAAGAGCAACAATGTTCTTGTAGAATAGTTAAAAAGAAATACACTTAAAGAGGTTCTCAACTTCACACACACGCACTTATCAGTCACAGACATTAGATTTGTGTTTTTAACTTTGAGCTTGAACAGCTGTTAACTAAATGTAACACTGTATTGTATAGAGCACCATCCGTAACTGCCATACATTAGTAGAGGTAAACATGAACTGAAACTCAAAGCACCGTCGCAGGAATAAACTGTCACATATAAAAAAAAGAAAAAGAAAAGAAAAAAACAGTCTTTGTTTAGGTTAATGAAGGACCGCAGAATGTCTGCAGTTATGATCTATTTCAGTTAAAACTGTGTAAAAAATAATCACGGTGCCAGTCGTGTGAAAAAAAAATAAAAATCCCCCCAAAAAATAAGAGTTTACCAGCAAACTTCATGTCAAACGAGCCTGCGGGAGAGACGAGAGACAGAGAGGGGCGCGTTACAGGTAATGAATGAACCAACGGAAAGACATTCAACATCACTGGGAAGTTGTTTTTACCTTGGCTATAATTCCTCCTTCTCCACCTGCTCAACCTTCTCCGCTTTGCTGACTTTGTCTTCTTCTCCTTCGTCTTCTTCTTCTTCTTCTTCTTCTTCAGTGGCGTCCTCTATATGAGCCAACATGTCAGCCGTGAGGGCTTCCTCCAGACGCCTCCTCACGTTCTGCACAAGGTCCTCCTGCTTCCTGATGGACACGCAAGTGGAAAGGTTAAAAAAAAAAAAAAAAAAGGCTTGATCACGACGGAAAGAATTTAGTTTCAACATCCCCACAATCGGTTGCAGCCCCTGCTGTTTCTCTGGGAGTCTGCTGTGTGGGTTTGATATTTACACCCTCTATCCGTCTTCGAGGCTGCCAGAGGAACCGGTCGAGGGAGCTGATTGCAGCAACAGCCCGATATGGAGCACCTGGGCTCGGTTCCTCTGGGGTATAAAAGTCTGATCCTCCTTGCCAGCTTCAGTTTTGTTTAACTACCGTTGGCTACACCTACACCACAGCATCTACAAATCTTATCTTGCAGTTTATCGTTTAGTTTTCTATGTTTATTATAATAAAAAAAAATGTATGAACATCTGCGCTCCACATCCTTTCCTGTTTTTTTTTTAATCAAGGCATATGGGCCGGATTATGACATTTGTCTGTTCTGGGCTACTGTAGAAACACGTCCATATAAAAAGGCTCAATCCAAGTCATATATATCCCCCTGACTCCTACACACTGGACCCTGCAGTCTACATGTCAAGATACTGAACCCCAAATCGCTCCTGGTGGTTCTTCCATAGGTGTGCGAGTGAGTGTGAACGGTTTTATCTCCTAATGAGCGGAAGGCGCTTTGCATGGTAGCCTGAACGTGTGTGAATTGCCGTTTGCGACGAGTGTTGTAAAGCACTTTGTGAGACCGGAAAAGTGTTTTTATAAATGCAGTCCATTTACCAATTACCATAGAATACGTGTGTTTAACTAGGATTATTTGTTAAAGAGGAAGTTGCTATTTTCTTAAATAGACAAATACTAGCTCATAGCTTTGTGGCTTTTTAAGCTTGGTGCTCGTTGTCCGGAAAATTGGACATTAAAAAGGGGAATTACGTGGTTTTGGAGAAGAAATTCACATTTACAATATTAATGAGGTAATAAAACAAACTCATAAATATTAATGTTTCCCATAGCTGAATAAACAAGCTGCTCGCAGAGAAAAATAAGGTCCCCAGAGCACTGCTTGAAGCTAGAAAGGTGGCAGGGTCCGCCACGTATAAGCAAAGTAAAACAGTATGACACTGTGTTGCCCTTCAAGGTCCGTTGATCTACTCAGTCATTAAAGTGAAGAGTTTGTTTTCGGTTAATGAAAGATTGAAGATTTCTTCCCCCAAAACTACACAGTGCACCTTTAACTCCACAGTACATGTAAAATGTAATAATGTTTTCACTTGAACATGTTACACCACCTTGTTTCTGGGTGTACTTGTCACAATAAACTGCACCTGTACAGTTTATTCGATTCGCATTTAACACGTTGAGAAGAGTTCTGCATCCGGCTAAACATCTGCTCAAAAAGGACTGACGATAAAGACGAGCCCGACCGTCGGGAAGCTACAGCCGTGTGAACATTTTACCTGATGTCTTCATCGGTCACTACGAAGGCTTTGCACAGAGGTTGCGCTGTGTTGAGCCAGACTCCGGGATTTTTCTCCACCGCAGCTGTGAGCTGACCGGTGACAGGAGCCGGGCTGGTGTGCAGGGCGCTGGCGATGGCAGAAAGCAGCGTTTTATCTGAACTCGCAGGCCCGACACCTACGCGGAGGACAACGAGGAGGCACGAGTCAAGGTTCTGAAAAAAAAATGACAGCTCTGAATCATGCAAAGTCGTGATATCTTTTTGTAAGCCTCACCCTGTAAGCCTTTAGGCAGATCCATAGTTTTCACCAGCTCCTCCGCGATGTCAAAGGCATTTAACCCGCTCAACTTCCTCTCCCAGAACAGCTGCAGGTTGAAGCAAACCAAAACCAGAATTACCACCTCGTTTGCTGAACGCCTCAGCCAGCCGGCCGAGTTGAACAGTCAACACCCATGTCAATCAATCAGTCTTTATTTGATTGGAGCTATTTCACAACAAAAGTCATCTCATGACACTTTCCATACTGAGCAGGTTCAAACCACACTGCTTGATGTACACAGACAACATTTCCCCCACGAGCAAGCACTTTGTGACAGTGTGACCGTGTCCCTCCAGACTCACATATAAAGCGAAGACTTTGATGAGATTTAATAAAAAAGTGTTTTTATTTTTTTCCCAGTGAGTAATCGGCTGTAAAATATGCCGTCTCAACTTAAAGCATATTGTCACAGAGGGATACAGAGGACTGACACAGAGCTTCATCACACGCCGCAACGACGATCACCTGAAGCTCAAAATCATCCAAATCAATGGAGCTTGTGTTTGACTGCAGCTTCAGTTTATTAAGAGAAACAAAAACAGTCAAATTCATTCACATGTTTGGACAATAAACTACACGCAGGAACAGAAACCTCCTTTCACTCACTGGCCGTTTTTTTAGTGTCAGCGAAACGGTGACGTTATCGTTTAATGAGAAAATGTGATGGGCTGAAATGTGTTCTTCCCTCCGACTTACCTGTTTGGGTTGGTCCACAGCCTTCTGAGGGTCCGTCTTCACCTTGTTGTTGGGATGATTTGTTACCTTGGTCACTGGTTGTTTGAAGATGGACGCCGTCTGTCGAACTGGTAGTGTCGTGTTTAAATCAGGCTTGGACTTCAAAGAGAGACAAAACACGAGAATTAACAGTGGAAATATTCTGATCTCCAGTTTGGATGAAACCCTTTTAGATTATGACTTGTGAGAAGTCTAAAGGGTTGTATGACGGCTTTACTGTCACTACCATCAGTGGCGAACGGTTGCCCTTACTCTCTGGAGTGTGAAAGGACGATGTGAACATTACGATAAACTGGATTATTATCACGATTCAAGAATAGTTTGAAGGAGGAAGTCTCTCCCTGAGATGAACAGCGGAGATAAAAGACTGTAATGATGTCAGATTTATAAGGCACTAAATATCCCTTCACAGCACCGTCATCAGTCAATCATAAAACAGCGTCTGTGGAAGAGGTTTACCAACAGAGAGCAAAGCCGTCTCTGGCAACTCTTCAGCAGCTTCAGGGTTCAAGGTCTGACTAAAAGGCCTTCGACAGTAACAATGTTGGACTTATTATACATTATGTTCGTGAGTCATCATATAATATACACGAGCTTGATCATTTCTCCAGACATTGGTATTATTGCCTATTGTGTTTATATTAGTTGTCAACATGATGTCAGAAGACCTTGCAGTCGCAGTCTAGGAACATTTTGGGTTCAAGCAGACTGAGAGAGGGGAACCGACTGACCCGGACGAGCCGGCATGTCGACTTTTTTTTAAAAATAGTGGCAACCAAATAGTGGCAACCAAACAGCCCTCTTATGAAATGAATGATTGTCTAAACCCCTGTGTCAAATCTATCCAAGTTCAATTTTGGCTAATAGAGCCTGAGAGTCTGTTTTATTCACCGTTTTGTTTTATTTATGTTTAATCTTTCCAAGATACTTTAATGTATTTGTCACATTCCAATTCCGATGTCAGAACACTAAGAGAAACATGTCATTGCTCTTTCAAATGGTTGTACTTGTATCACTACGCTATTATATTCCCATTACATCAGCGGAGGTCTCAAAATGACAATAATATCGTTTACCACAATTATTTTGGGACCATTATATCATCCGACAAAAGCAGTCATTGCCACAGGCCTCCACTAAAGACAACTATTAAAAGTTTAGCATGAATCATAGTAATTCATGAAGGGCTGATTACAGACACATCTACTGTTGCCGGGGCATCTATCAGCTGCAGCTTTATGGCAGCGTGGCAAAGAAAGCCTCAGTTAAAAAAAAGTCTTGTGACACATCAAAGAGCGTTAGCCAAAGGCACGTGGGAGACTCTGAAACAAAGAGGAAGAGAACATAACTGAGCTTTTAAGGTCGTAGTAATTATGCTAAAACACTATGTGTATGTGTCCTGGAGTCTATAAATCAGTCCAGAACTTAATTAATCCTGATTTTGTGGCAGGATGTCATGAACACTGGCATGTAACAATGAGGAAAAAACTGCAGTATCAAGATGTAGATACTGTAGCAGACACATATCTATTCAAATAAAGTCAAGGCTGTAATAATCATCAAATGTCCTTCCACTTATCACTTTAAAATGTCTGCTTTGTTGGTCAGAATCTTAAGCAAAAAACCCTCAATCACATGTAAAAAGTCCAAGGTGAATATGTTCAATGGGGATTGTTCACTGAAAGGACGCAGTGAACACTTGCGTTGGGGTTTTCCCTTCAGAGTCACAAATGCCTCATAAATACCAAAGAGACTCACCCTGATTTGATGGTTGATGTCATAATGATGCTTGTGCCTGCTGCGCTGCACTTTGGTCATGAGCGAGCGTCCTGCTATGGCCTGGCTGGGATTCACATTTGTGTGAAGGCTGCTGCCCAGACTGCGGACTATCTGGGGCTTGTTGAAGATACGCTTTACAGGTAATGTAACACTGGAAAGAAAAAGGACAGAAAACACATCATCACCACACAATGGACGTCTTTAATATTCAAGCTATTATGGCTTTGGACATCTTTACATGGCTTCTCGAATGATATGGACCTCTTCACACGCTGTAGAGGATTTCAGAGGCCACCTGACTGCATCCAAGTTCACCTACTATGATCGACTTTGCGCTTGTGCTTCTGTCAAGACGCTTATAAACATTTGTACCTTTTCTCCTTTCTCTCCTGTTAATAGTGCGTAAAGGGCCAGTTTGTCCTGTTCTCGATCAGCATTCAACCCTGTTGCTTCCACCGGTTCCCGTCCCCCATATACAAAACCAACGAGGGTGAAAATTCAAATCTGGAAAGCGCAATTTTTAAAGCTACCTCGCTAACAATAACAGGGACACAGTGGGCAAAAACATAGGAGAAATTATAACAAAGAGAGAAAGAAATGGACTGTAATTGACCTCGAGTGTGGGACGAATGAAAAGCACTCTGCAGATATTGTAGATTAAGTGTGACATACATGCAGTTATAATGCGCTACTTGATATAGTAAGTGCAGTTCTATCATTAAAATCCCTGAGAATAGGATATATTACTTTATGTACCCAAGTACGTTTACTCAAGTACAACACTGTACTTGAGTACGTCCACTCTCTGCATCAACTCATCTACATGTCAGAGGCAAATATTGTACTTTTTACTCCATCGAACACTTACTTTGCAGATTGCATCATCGGAGCCAAAGCGGCGCTTGAAAAGGTGCACTTTGTACTTTTGAGGAAGACGAGAAAGATCTTCACTGACTGACAGGCAGTTTCACACGGTTTTATTTTGTTTATATGTGGCGGAGCCTGCCGCCTTTCTGGCTTCGAACAATGTCTCGAGGACCGTATTTTCCTCTGAGAGCAGCTTTCCTATTCGGTTGTAGAACAAATTTATGCTTCCGAGTTTGTATTATTGCCTCAAAAAATTCTGAGTTTGGACTTGGCAATGTCTTCATGGTCATTCGTTCATTTATTCACTCCTTGTTGGCCGGTTTGTTTTGTTCAAGCTCCTTAGATTTAAAAAGAAAACCATGAAATTACACGGTCGGATATTTTTAAATGGCTCTTTTGAAATAAAAGGTATGAATATAATGTATATAGAGTTTAAATTAACCAAGTTGGCCTCTCTCCTTCTGTCTTTTGGGTTGTTTTTTTTTTTTAAGAGCCACTGTCCCTCTTTTTGGGCTCGTTTCCACAGACCCGTCTTGCTTGTTTCTCTCACAAGACCTGGCAACAATGCTCCCCAAAAAAAAAAACAAAGGTGCCCTAACAGGACAGGTGTGATGACAGGGAGTCAGGAGATGTCGATCCTGCCCATTCACACACGCCCACATCATCGCTCCGAGGAGGTGTAGTCAGCTAAAGTAAGTGAAAGTAGTATTGAATGGTTGTTGTTGGGGTTTGTAGGAGGAGCAGCAGCTTTGTGACACAAACGACTCGCTTGTCTTTTCACGCGTGCCAACGTGCGTAGAGTAATTAAGCGAGCACTAATTTTGCGGGTCCTGAAAGCGGGTAAATGAGTGTTTAGCGACAGCGTCTTCTTCACGTCGGGGTTTTAACAACATTACTGCGCTTCGGTCGAGATTTCACGCCTCGTTTCGGCGCTGCTGTAACTGTAAACCTCGGCCCGACGCACCGCAAGTCAAGCGTGTGTAAACAATGAAACTTAGCTAGCTAATCAAGCTAGCAGCGCTGTTTTCACGTCAACGTCGCGGCAGCCGGCGTCTTTATATCGCTGTTGTTTGAAGCTGCACGTTTCCTCACGCAATGTACTTAAAACTATCCGAAGTCTACGTGTAGCTAACGTCGCGAAAGTTGGAACAACCACGACCTGTTCATTAGCTAAGCGCTGCTCTCAAATGCAAAACAGTCGCATGCTTGCGTGCATTTCCTGCAAAGAAACTTTCATTTTTCAACTCCTCCGACTCGCTATACGTTTTAAAGTCCCACCTTTTTCTCTCCATGGTCCCGGTCGGGTTGATTTGCTTGCTCTTGATGGTGGCTCACAGGGGATAAGAAGCCAGCTAGCTGCCTGTTAATGCTGTCATAATAATTCTCCGAGTCTTGGTTTGTTATCGATCCCCGCTGTCTGTCGGCTGTCTCCCGTCAGGACCTCCGCCGCTGCAGATCACTCCGCCGGCCTCATCACGACATCGTGAGCAAAACACATCCGCACACACTCGCGTTAACTAGTACCGAAAACCTAATGTACGTGGTCTTGCGGTTCGACTCACGCTGTCACAGCTGGAAAATAACTGAACTCACGTTGTAATAAGTGTTTCGGGTAGATAAAGTGAGTGAAAGTAAAGATATCATGTTAAAATAAAATAAAATATGACGTCATGGAAGTTCATTTGTGGCAGTTTAAAACAAACAATAATATGAAAACTAGCTGGATGGAAAAAAAAATTCCATAAATTATAATTACGAGACAAAAAGTCAACATTTATCTCATTTATATATGTAATTTATTTACAATTCTTACTTTTTATCTCATAATTATCACGCTGTGTTTTGTCATTTCCGACTCTTTATTTGATAATTATTACTTTTATCTCATATTTTAGACTTTTTATCTCTCAACTATGACTTTCTATCCCATAATTTAGATTTATATCCCAATATTAATTATTTTTATCTCATAATTTCAGTTTTATGTCTCATTACTAAGACATTATTCTCTTACATTTGACTTTTTATGACATAATTTTTTTTTTTTCAGTTTCTCATGCCTACATTTTCATAATCTTTTGGGCTTTAAATGGTGTAAATGGGCTTCCCATATGATTAGTAATTGAGTCTTAAAGTCTAAAAGTATGTGATAGTAA
>OMLP01016190.1:0-16054 GCA_900302685.1 Spondyliosoma cantharus
CGACTCTTAAATTTAATGGTGTTACCGGGATGTTAAATCTGCCGCTATTGGAACAGGATAGTAAAAATGTTATCCAGTATGAGAAGGAAATAGAGAGAAATGAGCAGAGGGCAACAGAAATAAAAAGCCGGAGAGAAACCAGATGGGATGTGATTGGACACAACCAGCTGAATAGATGAGCTTATTTTCTACTTGTATGACACTTTAAGTCTTGTCTGCTTTAAATGTTGTGCTGTTTTTGCCCGAGGCTAAAAGCTGCACAAACGGAGGAGGGTGACACACTAAAGAGAATCTGTCGGGGAAATGCACTTTGCGCCATTCTCCCTATGAAAACCAGCTGCGGAACACATTTGCTGCTGTATACTGACTTTTGAAAAATAGATCATTAAAATGTTTTTACTGCATAGAAGCAACAATACTTCAAAACAAAACAAAGGTGACACCAGATGCTCCGTCTTTGTCGTTGTAGTTGGAGCGCAGAACTTCAACAATTGCAGGTTTAAAATCAATTTTCATGTAAAAAATAATAAAAAAACACAAAAAATACATTAAATAAGACAAAACTAACAATACTGGCTGACTGCAATGTAGTGTGCTCTCACGGTAGCCGCTGTAATTACCTCAAAAAGACATATTTACTGTTTTACACAACTTTAACATAAACAAAGCAGATGATACTGGCAATCACAGCTATACCTGCTCCGGCTATGTTTACCCGTGACACCTATTAGATCAGGTTTGAGGCCAGGATTCTGCTTGCAGTTAAGTAAAAACTGGCAGAAGTCAAAAAGTCTTTCGATAAAAGGAGAGAAATTTTTTACTTTTATCATCATGCAAATAATCAAATAGATGTAGACATACATTTTAAACACAGCTCAAGGTTGACTTTGAACAAGAAGTGCATGATGGTTACAGTATATAAAAATACTATAATCTATAACTGTTGCTAATTGATCCTTATCTACTTATGGCCCGATTAAATGTCACAATACGAAGGCCACATTGGGGGTACGGTAGGTGCTGGTCTATTCAGCAGTGTGGATGTAAAAGGATGACCTGTTTTTGTAGGTTAATTAAAGAACGGCTATTATAAAAATGTGTATACACAAAAAAAGGGGTTGGTTTTAATAAAACCCGGCCCTTTCATTAAATGTGTGTAAAAGAACTTGCATTGGCATGATTGGGGTTCAAGGTAAATGTTTGAGGATTTATCTTTCTCTACTGTGAGGTCAAAGAATTTTCAATTACATTTTTCAAGGTACAAAGAAATCTGTTTTGTGCACTCTTTCATATTCACCACAAATAACTGACTTCAAACTTTTTGAAGATACTCCGTCATAATGAAAAGCAAAAGGAATACAGGTACATTAGACAATGTTAGATTTGTCCCATTCATTTATAAATTTAACTAAGATTTAGATGGTGTTGTATATGCTCAATAGCTTGTTAACTTGTATTTTGTTTCTCCTAATTTCTACAAACAATGAAAAGTTTACATATGTGTATTAGAGTTGGGGTTATAGATGATGCCATCGTCCATTGTTGATGGCTGACAGTCATCAACAACTGAGCCCCTGTTGTAACATCATGATTTAAAGGCATTTCTTTTAATCGTTTCAGTATTATTTGCCTTTTCTTGGCTTAGCTTCTTCTATATGGAGCCAGATAACTTTGTTTCAAGCACATCTAAGTTACAGACATGTGGTGCAGAGACACTTTTAAAATCGGCACAGGGATGTACAGTATGTCGGAGTTTACCTGACTCCAACGACTACCACCTAATGGCTACTCCCTCATATACAACACGCATAGTAATCCCCAGCCACACCCTCCCAACCAATGTCCTCGTCCATCGCAATGGCCCAATGGCCCTTCCAAGGTCCCGTCCATTTATACTCTGTGGTTCAATAACAGTTGAGCAAGCCTGAAATGTGGATGAACTTCGGTCAACTTTCCGGTTGAAGCTCTTTGTGCCATGTGCTCGATTTGTCTATACTGAAAATAAACACAAGTTACAAGTTGGCTAAAAGTCCTCATCATTTGTTTCTTGGCCGTCCTAATCCGCGGAAAGAAAATATCGGGAACAGAATAATCACGCTAACCACGCGATGAGGGTGTCTCGTGCCGCTTTTTGAAGTCTTCCAGGAATATGACCATCGCACACTGTAGTGATTGCTGATGGCTTCTCAAGGCTGTATTGCCTGACTCTAATAAACACTTCAGCCAGCGGCTAAATGGGACTGGTGTTGCCATGTTTCTTATTTTCAAGCTAGTCTGACCTGGATTTAGGATGAATCAATTGATCCTGTATTATATTTTTTGTGTGTTCATGGAGAAGAAGCTTCTTCTCATCTGGCAGAGCCCTCATTAGTGCAAGCCTTCTCTCTGCAATCATCCTGACATTTCTGCTCTATATATCTTCATGTTAAGGGCACCATTCGGCATAGCTTAGCCACAGTTAAACACAAATACATAATTCAGGATTAACATGTTGGAAAACACAGGACAAAGCTTCTGTAAATCTCCTTATGAAGCTCCGAAAGCATTAATTTTTTACCTTGAGTGTCTACAGTGCGTATGTATATGATAGAAAATAATGAGAGAGGGGGAGAGATAGAGAGAGAACGATAGAGAGGACTATATCACACATCCATGTTAAAGTCTGATGTGTTCTGTTCCGACTGAACAGCTGGAATAAAAATTAAGAGCAACTGCAAAGAAAATTGAGACAGATGCTTTAAAGTTAGGATGATCCCAGGAGTTCAACACATTTATGCATAATCTGTCATTCCTCTGTTACTGCTTCCTCTTTAAAGCTGATAATGGTGTGAGTGTAGGTCATGCATGAATAACTGTACGTGTGTGTGTGTGTGTGTGTGTGTGTGTGTGTGTGTGTGTGTGGGGGGGCCCACTCAAGATGGTATAATTGGATTTTTCAAGAGAGTTTCAGCATGTAAAGGTAATGTTTTACATCTGTGATCACATTCATTCATATACTCATTCATGTACATTTTCCAAGAAACTCTTTCGTAGCGTTGAGAAAAGAAAGGTAGGGTAATGCAAATATGCAAAGAGAAAAAGGAAAACATGTAGGAATCAATACTGTTATGATAAAGATCCTAACCAGTACAAGAACTCAATGGGAGAGTGCAGAAGCAGCTGGGACGTCAAACTTTAATAAGGGCTTTTAGTCATCGTGCACTTTACAAGCTTCTTCTTCATTCTCTGTCCTGTTCCCTCACTCTGTCCACATTACTGCGTTTTGTCATCCTTCTCATTTGCTTCTGCAGGACATTTTCCTCCGCCTCACTCTCCCTGTGTGTCGAGTGCAGCATGCGCCTTGGCATCTGTGTCTGCTCGTGTGCGTCTCTTATCCAGGCAAACATCCAGCAGATGAAAAGCAAAGTGTGGCTGCTTACGTATGAGACAAACACAGAAGAAGAGACGTATCCATCTGCTCTGATACACTGACCGGTGATGACTTGTCTGTCTGCCAGTCCTTCATTTAGCTAGGATCAATCCAATCTATTCTCCAACAGCCTGTACCAGCCAGCTTTGAACTGTGGACCATGGTTGGACAATAAAACAATGCGCTGGTGCATGCAGAAGAGGAGGAGGAAGACGAAGAAAGGGACAGGAACGAGGAGAAAAAGAATTGCAGACAATAAAAGATGTGCACAAAACTGACGGGAGAGTGTAATCTGAGGTGTGTGAATGTGTGATGGCAGCGTTCACAGCTGCTGCTGTTGCTGGGAGTCTGCTTGGCAGAACTACAACTGGTATCGGTCTCTGGTCACACGATTCAGCCAGGCACAGCCATGCTTGTGCGTGTGCGTGTGTGTGTGTCCACCTTACAATGCAAGGCCACATCTGTTGTATTGTGTGTTGGTGTCGCAGAATTGGTAGCTGTGTGTATTCAGGGGCAAAATTGTTAAGAGGCCTGCCACACCCCCTCCAACCCTCTTTCACTCGATCCAGCTCAATCAGTGCTAAGGCATCATAATTACCCCCATTAGTGTTTTCTCTTGGGATAAACATGCAAACACACACACACACACACACACCCACACCCACACCCACACAGCACCCACACACACACACACACACACACAGCGCACACACACGCACGCACAAAACCATCTATTTACTTTTCAGGCCAAATCACACTTGCACACACAGACACGCAGAGCAGTTAATTTCATCATTTTTGCTGTTTAGTTCACGATGTGTAATGGAAGGAGATTGGCGAGGAAATACACACACGTACACACGATGTCACGCAGACATCTACAGCATGGATGTGATGAATATAAATTGCTCATTGCAAAGGAAATGGATTCTAAACAAAAAGGGCCGCTCCCTTCACCCCCGCCTTGTTAGAAGCCATCCTTATTTCATCCCCAGTCTCAATGCCGCGTCCCAATCCATGCTCATGGTAACACACACGCTATCACACACACGTACACACTTAGACACACAAATTAGAGTGTGTGGGTGTGCATACACTATGCCTTTTGACTGCATAAAGGTTTCAGTTTATTCATTCCCAGTTGTGTAAGGCAGTGTGACCAAGTCTATTACACACAGATGGAGCGGGCTAAAAAAACTCTATTTCACACACATCACAGCATGTTCGACATAAAAAAATAATGGTTTCATGCTTTTTAGAAAACATCAATGAAATAGCAGTGTGGCTTCACGAGAAGAATGTGTTGAAATAAAGCCGGTAGTGGTGAGTGTGTGTCCCAGACAATACACAGTGTCTTTTCCGTGCGCACGTCATTCTCTTACCTCTGCGTCTCGGCGCTGTACTGACCCCTGCCCACTTGATTGACAGCGCAGAGTCGGAACTGATAGGTCCGGGCAGGCGTGAGCCCGCCCACCGATACCTCGGTCACCGCGGGTTCGACCTCTGATAGGTAGACCTTCCACGGCGAGTCTAGACAGAAGACACAAAGATTAGAGACTGATAACATCAGGCTGAGGCAGGACAAATAGAGACTCTGGGACACTTGGGACCCATAAATCAGAAGGAAAGAAGGGAGGAATAGATAAAAGAAGGAGGGGAGGCAGATTGGAAGGGGTGGAGAGAATTATAAAGAAAACAAGTATCACAGGACGCAACAAGCAAAAGTTGGAGGGAAGAGGGGGATTAATGAAGAAGCACAGATGCTTCTGTATACCGTTGCCAGCTTGTTGCCGGCTTATCTTTCAGTCTTTCTCCTGAAGATACCACAGACAGATGCACATCATCATCGCACCAGCCACATAAGGACGGTCTATGTGCCATTTAAAGCGAGCCGAGTGAGTGTATTAGAGACATCGTCTGACATGAAAGTACATTGTATTTAAAATGGCCCATTATCTCTAGATTATCCCAAACATCTAATACACACAGCTGGTTATCAGAGTGCACAAAACTCCTCACTGTCTGGATTAAGTGTTTACTGAAATCAACCAGGCCTTCAAATGTTTTTATTTCTATCATTATCTTGCCGTATCATTGCAGATGCTACAAAACAGCTGCTGAAATAGAAACACTAGAACACTTAAAGTCATATTCCTGCTGTCTCCCTACAAGTGATCAGAATGCAGATCAGTCCAGCTCCTATTGTCATGTGCCAAGCCCTCGACTCTACATGTATCAGCCACCAATCCATCCCCTTATCTTACAGCAACATCTCCCTCCAATCTGTTTCTCCTGTCACTCTATCCCTCAATTCCCCTCTCCTCTCTCTTCCTCTATTTCTCATTTGACAAAGAGCCAGCCTGCTGTTAAAACATCTGTGGCAGAGAGAGGGTGAGAGACAGAGAGAGAAAGAGAGTGAGAGAGGGTGAGGGAGGGAGGAAAATAAGAGTTTATTTATAGGGAACCTGGATGTGCATTTACGCTGCAACACCACTCTCCATATGTCCACCTCTTGTAAATGAGTGGGTGTCAGTGCCTGGTAGACAGCAAGAGAACAGCTGTTTGCCGCTCAGGGACTATAAAGTATGCACGCATACACACATAAAACGACAAACACACATACGTACTGTTCTCGGAGAGCTCCAGCAGGTAGTGGAGAAGTGGGGAGTTCCCGTCAAAGGGGCGTAGCCAGGAGAGGAGGACGGAGCGAGAATCAGAGTCATTGAGGCGGGCGGTCAGCGAGCGAGGAGAGTGTGGCAGCTCACTAAACACCAAAAAAAAAGACAAGAAAGAGCCGAAATAATCAGTTTGACTATAGTTTCTTGGCCAACTGACTGAGTCAAAACTTTCCTTAAATGTCTTAATGCCAGCACTGATACTAGCAATTGATCAGCTCGGATTAGGGCTGCACAATTAATCAAAATGTAATCAAGATCACATTATGGCTAGTTTCAATATCCGAATCACAGTCGCTACAATTTTTCACGATCACAGTATGAAATTGTCATGCAGCCCTAGCTTGAAGGAACAGATATTTTGATTTGGTAAAGCAGGAAAAGTGCAGGTGGAATTTATAACATTAACAATGGCTGCATTCCATTTAGATGAGCTAGATACAAGGCTCTGGGATTATGGGCTTTCTGGGAAGCCATTGTTAACATTATTGTTCACATCCGTGCTTCACGTGCTTTGACAAGCCAAAAGGTCTGCCATTAAAAGAGTCTATTTGTAACTAGGTTTCAACTGGAACCGGTCCTTGATTTCCACGAGCAGTTGTCAAGCAACCAGCAAGGACTCCAGAGGTTGTTGCTCTAGGCCAAGAAATACGCTGTAACCCATATAAAACCACTGGTTTTATGGATTAAACAAATGAAATATAATGTGTTTATTTGTGAGCTTCATGGGTCCAGTATTTCTGCTACTGTCTACTCATGGTTGAGACATGATGCCACTCTCCTATCTGGGCAGTGAATATCAATCTTTGTATTTAGCTTTTGGGAAGAAAGCTAAAAAGAGTGGGTCGAACTATTCTTTTCAAATCCACATCTAAACTATAGTAAGTGTGAGTGTGTCTCAGCATGTAATTAAATATTTATGCAGTTGTGTTTGTCTGTGACAAAGTGCCAAGACTTTTTATTAGACAGATATTTGTTTCCTGTATTTTTGTTTTGCTATTAGATGTGTGGTGAAATAGTGTTGGCTCTGACACCCAGGTTGGTTCCTGGACCTGGTCCAGGATCAGTTCCAGTGGGAGATATCTTCTAAATATGGCGTGTTTTGAATATTTTCATTGTGATATTTTATTCTGTACGTGATCTGGACCACAGCAAATATATTTCACCACATCTATTAAAAAGAAATTTCCTAGATATTTGGCCATCCCCCACGGATAGTTGTGCATCCCTGCCATGATAATAACAAAGAAAGCAACACAGATATATTCATGAAAGCAATAAACAGTGTCCAGACATTTGATTATAACCCATTTTAGTGCATCATAAAAAAAACATTTGGCAGAAAGGAGGAGATGGACTGGAAAGCAGATCTCAGTGTCGCTCAATGTGAAGGCTACAGGTGCTAGCAGAGATTACGGGAGTTAGAAGATATTAACAGACCACATAAAATAGCAAGATAAATGTATTTACACTAAAAACATGAAAAAAGACAGATCGCTTAAACTAGCTGCATTTCATATTCATAAGCTCATGAATTATTTCTACACAATCATGGATGTGTTAAAATCCATGAGAGGCTGTTCTCTGACAGGCTGTGGGCTCTTGATAATTTCATCAGATTATATCAAAGTTAAAACGTGTTTCAGTTTTTAGTTTTGCTGTCTGTACGTGGTTTTTAGGTTTTAATATTCAAGCGGGTATGAAGACAGAAAATAAGCATGGCATAGAAAGAGAGAGAGATATTAGAAATATGACGTAATGTTGGAGCTGGGGGGGAGAGTTGTGCGCTGCCAAGAAGAAGCAAGGGCAGCGGTGAATGAGGCAGAGAGGGAGCAAGGGGAAATGAGAATGATGTTTTCTTTTCTGAGCTGACATGATCATATTAATTAATGGATGAGCTTAGTGAACGTTAGAGCAACTAGCTTCACACGGCCCACACGAAGTGCATGCACGCACGCACACACATACGCACCGACGCACACTCGCAAATGCATGGATGGGTCTTGCGGGAGTTGAACCAATAACCTGCTGGTAATTAGTCTGTCTCCTCAGCCGCCAGCGTCTGTTAGCCTCCGTGACCCATTGATACCGAGCTAACGAGAATGTCAGTCACACATGTAGATGTGTGAGCCCACACACGCGCGCGCGCGCGCACACACACAGACACACACACACAGTTGTACAGAAGTCCCTTCATTCCCTGCGTGTTTTTTCACAGCCATAAACAAAGACCCACTTCCTCCCTCTGAGTTTGACATGTGTAACCTCTCCTCGCTGTATAATTCACAAGCAGTGGACTCGTGTTCTATCTCTCTTCTACCCTGCAATTGTATTAATATATCATAAGTGCCATTCATAAATATATTATACAAGTGCCTATTACTATATAAAGGCCACTATCTGATAGTGTTCCCTCACAGTGGCTGTAACCAGGCTGTCTGGCTTGCGGGATACACAAGTATGTGTTTGGCACGCTTTAATCTTGGCTTCAGGAATGGCTGCTCATACCAGACTCATAATGCGACATGTTTGGAATATGTTCACCCGAGCCACATGAACGCAAGCATGCACATGAGCACACCGAATGTACACATTTTGCACTCCAATGCTATAACGGCTGCGGTTTCAAAGAGCGGGGCGTGTACTCTGCAACCAGTACAGGCTACCTGATAGTGCACATGACCTTATTACTACTGTCTAATAATAACTCACACTAACAAGCCACATTCTAACACCTACAGTAAAGGTTTTCATGATATATGACATGTGTTGGGTTTAGAGGGCGTCTGTTACAGAAAATGCCTATTATGGAAACAAGTCATTATTTCATTGCGACAGCCGCTGATATAAGCTGCTACTAATGCTTTCATTATGTTTGGCAATGTAATAATTATCTATGTGCTGCTTCTCCTGAATTTAATGTTCTCCAAAGTCAGTCTTTTTCTTTTTTTCCTGTAATACCCGATTCAGCGGCATCCCTCTTGTCAATCATATCTGCAATTAGAATCAGACAGACTGCTTGCTATGGATCGGCTGTTTGTTTTCCCACTTGATTTCGGTACAAAAAGTCAAAGACGCTATTGTGCCTGATCACGAAGAAGAAAACAATTCATGTTTTGATTATTGGATGAATGCCTGATGTCTAGATTTCAAGATAAACATAAATACCACTTAAATACTGTAAAAACCCACAAGGTAACATTCAGTAATACAAAATGAATACACTCAGCACTCAGCAGAGCACACATCTCTGCCAAGGCCCAACAGTATAAATACTATATTAAAAAAAACATCTGCATCAAATCCATCAAATGCACTTTATTTTCTCCATTAAAGGATGAATGGAGCATTACTCCCTGAGAAATTAACAAAAATGTGAAAAAAGCCCAATGAAATCGTAAAATGAAAATGAGAAAAAAAATTCTGCAGACGTCCCTTTTGTCAAGGTCTGCACCAAAAGTTAATGGGGTCAAATCAGGGCAGTGATATGATATGTGATATGAGATATGTAGATCGAAAACACTGCCACCGTAGCCTAGCTTAGCACAAAGACCGGAAACCAGCGGGAAAGCTACCCAAGATGTGTACGAACAACAAATTGTGTGCTTTCTACAGTTTATGTGCCAGATTGACATTGTCTTTGTACTCACATGACTTCGAGGCGTGCAGAGTGAGAATCATTGCCGGCCTTTGATGTCACGGTGCAGGTGTAATCCCCAATGTCACCTGACCACGTCTGGCCAATAGTGAGGGTTCCCTGGCGCACGGAGACACGGCCTCCACTGGTCGGAAGGACCACCACACCGCCTCGATCCCACCTGAAGCTGCAGGAAAAGAAGAATACAGAGACTCTATGTTGCATGGGTTCACACACACAGAAAGTAGTGGAGTCCAAAGAAAAGAGATAAGAGAAGCAGAGTGCATCTATGTTGAGTACCTGATGTCGACTCTGGGGTCATGTGTAGCATTACAGTCCAGAATAGCAGTAGTTCCTTTGATGACGCGCTTGTCTGCTGGAGGCACAGAAATGACTGTACGACCTGCAAAACATCAGAGAGAAATCCAGAGAAGAAGAGAAACGTGGAGAGAAAGAGAAAAGAAGTGACAAAGGGGGATTCCATTGTTAATTTGTCTCTTATATTAACATGACACACAGTCTTACTGAAAATGTATAACTTTAAATGCATGAGGCTCCAGAGTAACGAGACATTAATTAGTCTACAGCTTAGCCCTGAATCGTTGAAGCTAAACAGCACACGAGCAGGCTTCCCCTCTCTCTCACTCTATCTCTCTCTCTCTCTCACACACACACACTGCTTAGTCCATCACATTAGTGGTGGTTTGGTTTTAGCCATTTCACACATTTTAGAACCTGGAGAGAAAAAAAGTGCAGTGGTAGAAAAATAAATGTTTGCACTTCAGAGAACATCTGTTATGTCCTCAGTCGAGGTGTATTTGGGATGTGACTAGGCCTCCAATAGAATAAAACATTATTTTTATATATCACAGATGACTGTGGGTTAATCTAATTCAACAGTATTAATCTGAAGCTGCCAAGACATATGTGTGTAAAAAATAGGCCAACCAATAAGTTCACCAGCTAATCAATCATCCTCTAGCCCAGGCCAATCAGACGATTATTTCACGACTGCAGCAGCCCACTGCATCGATAACCAATCACACGGCTGTTCATTAGCCTGAGCTAATGCTATTGGACAGCTACGGATAAATAAGTGTTCCATGTCTGTTTCAGTCTGTTTAGTAAATGTATATTGAGCACTTTAAGTGTGTAAAGTACGTGTGTGTATGTATCTTACTCCAGACGGTGAGTGTTGCTGTGGCGTTGATGGTTCCCTCTGAATTGGAGGCAATGCAGGTGTAGTCTCCAGAATCCTGGAAGCTGATTGGCTGAATCTCCAAACCACCTGACTGTAATAGTGTGAACTTTGGAACCTGGACAGAGCCACTGGCTAAGATCTGTGACCCTACAGAGACAGGAAATAATAAAATTGCCTTAAAATAAATCAAAGTGATTAAACCATTGAACCATCAAGTCAGCGTGTTTGCTCAGCGTGTGATGTACAGTGAGTGTGGTCTGTTACCTTTCTTCCATGTGATGGCAGGTTTTGGAGCTCCGCTCGTTTGGCAGGTAAACAAGGCTGTGTTCCCATCAGTTACTGTTTGGTCGGACGGAGGGAATGTAAATGTCGGTGCCACACCTGAAACAAAAGAGAAAACATGAGAGGAGAGAAAAAAAAAGGCAACTGAGAACAGATTGGTTGGAAAATTAGTTGAGCCGGAGTGAAGCTTAATGGCAAGAGAAAACAGATGAACGGAAAAGGAAAGGATGACAGTGTTGATCTTAACACAAATGCTTCCGCTTTGATCAATGGAGGCTTTATTCATTACTGGTGCTACGTGCATGTGCATAAATGTGGAAGGTGGTGGTGTGGAAACTCCACAGGGACTTTTAATTATAACGCTCGCTAAACAGGACGTAACTCTACTGAGACAAATACAGCCGTAAATATAAAGGTGCAGGCTTCTGCAGCTGACACGCACCGCAAACCATCAAGCCAAAGCAGAGTGCGCGACTGAATCTGACTTTCACTTGAATTGCAAAAACAAAATAGTCTTTTGTTTCAGGTGGGGATGTGATTGACTCGTCATATTACCAAATGGCAGAGGAAAAACCTGTTCTATTTCCCAGAGCAAACACAACTCACGTCGCAAAACAAAACGGCGGACATGCGATTTTCATATGAAAGGAAATGACCGATTGAGTACACATAAAAATGTAGAGGATAGTGGCAGCAGATAGTGGGGCAGCAGGAACAATTATCATTACTATTTTGGTAATCGTTTAATCTGTTGATTTGTTTGTAATGGGGCTCCGTGTAACTTCTGCGTTGTGCTGAAAGCCGGCCGTTGCTACCACTGTTGCTCTCTGTTCATGGAGCATAGGCAATGAGACAAGGCACTCAAAATGTGCATGAAGTCTGATCCTTTGGACTGTTGCTGAAAATCCGACCCAAGTTCTTCACAAAGAAATCCACGATCCAACAGCATCAAACAACAAACAAATTGTCCACGGGCTTGTGTAGACAACCGAGAGAGATGGAGAAGGTGTCATTTTTCACATCATGTTACAATCCACTCACATATGACCAAGAAGAAAGTGATTGATGCATGTTAATTGTAACATAGAGCACCTTTGAGTAAAAATATAAGCTTCTTAGCTGTGGGGACAATATTTTTAGGTTTTAAAATGTTTGCTGGGCAAAGACAAGCAAGTTCATGATGTCTCCTTTGGCTCTAGAAAGCTCTGACGGGAATTTTTGTATAATTTTCTGACATTTTGGAGACTTGAGAATTATTGGAGAAAACAATCTGGAGAACCAATCGACAGTGCGAATCATCTGTAGTTGTAGCCCTAAAAGAAAATGACAGCATACATGAGCTGATAAAAAGAAAGTGGCACAGACAAAAAAGGAGATGAAACAGGAGTACAGTAGAATAGAAAATTAATATACATAAGAAAGAAACTTTAAGGGAAAGACAAGAGTGGCATCAAGAGCGGGTTAATTAGCCCAACAGCAACTTGAAAGCAGCTGTAGGTGTAAGCGTGTTTCTTTGCATGTGTGTCAGACAAACTCACTGGAGACAAGGAGCTGTGTGTGTGCCTGCGTTTCTCCGGCACCGTTGCGAGCGAGGCACTGAAATATTCCCCCGTCTCCTGGCTGCACCCTGCGCACCGTCAGCCCAGCTGCTGCGGTGACCTTGTAGCGAGGGTTGGCCAGTTTGGAAAGAGGTACCGCATCCTTAAACCACTCTATCCTGGGCTGGGGCACGCCTACACGTGTGCAGGAACATGAAAAGGCAAACACACAGAGGGAGAATATTTTCAATTTCCTTAATAAGAAGCCAGCTGACCTCACAGCTGAACAACCTGATCCAACTCCGTCCAAAACCGCCACACACACTCTTCTCACCAATCTCTCTCCTCTGTTATCCACTCCCGCCGCCTTATAAATATGCATGCAGGCATAATGACTGCTAATAATATATTGATTGGGAGGGTGTGGGTGGTCGGGTGAGGGTGGCAGAAGAGGCCAAAAAACATTCTGAATAAAAGATGTGGGCAAAGGCGACACATTGAATATCTACAGTATCAGCTCCCACCTGTCTGATGGACATGCCAGATATGACAGGCAGGGGGCTCATGCAATTACTCTGTCTCAACCCGTCCACACCGGGGTGTGTGTTTGTGTGTGCATGCGATGGGGAGAGATGAATTCCTCACTTTTTCGCAATCTGTTGGTGTCAAGCTTTCACAGGCACGCGTGAAGAATTTTTCGCCCCCTCCTTGTCTCGCTCACTCTGTCACTCTCCTCTCGATCTGTCTCTCCTCGTTCCTCCTCCCAGCCTCCATCCCTCTCTCCCTACCCTCAGGCCTCTGCTATTTAATTACGCTGCCACTGTATCAGATTACTGAGTAGGAACATAAACTCACTCGGTGTGTGTGTGTGAGAGAGAAAGGGAGAGAGGGGAGGGGGGGCTGGTGGGTGTTGCAGTTTTAGAGCTGTGTCCACTCCTGCTAAAATAAATGTTTTCATGTAATCCATTTAATAACAAGAGTCATGAACAAGTGCAATTTTCAGGCTTAAGAAGAATACTCTCACTGTTCAAGAAGCCATCAAACTAATGCACACTATACCGGATAACCCTTAACCTCAGCGTAAGGCAAAGTCAATGGTGTCACCTTAACAGATAAATAAAACTCACTTTCAAATGTACAAAGATCAGACCCAACACCGTCTGAAAACTGACTAACATTTGCCGCGCAGACTAAGACAAAAACACACAGCATTCTTTTAAATGAGATCAGTTCATGGACCCATCTGGTTGCAAAAAAAACACCAACAAAGTCAGAGCCTCTCGGCCAAATTCACCAAAGGACTGCATGGCTTTTTGCGGCTAACAACCCTTCACAAATAAGGCAAAAAGAAACCATCCAATTCTCATAGCACCCACAGAAGGGTTAAATACATCCTGATATGTATACATTTGGTGCAAAACGGCTCTCTTTCTATGCTGACGAGTCTCATTACAGTTGCGTAACTCCTCTCTTATAACTTATAACTATATAATGGCAGTCAGAAGCAAAACAAGGGCAAATTGCACTCAGCTGCAAAACTTAATGAGTGTGTTTGCGCTGTAAAATCAGTAGCGCAGTTTCTTAAGTGAATCAGACCTTGAGATGAGGCATATAGTGGTTGCACAACTGATGCACAATTCATGGTGCCATCTGCAGCCACAGTCATTTCTTTGAGCATTTGGCCCTAAATTTGCTTCCAAGTGCTTGTTGGATTGTGTGCATGCATCTAGTTGTGCAGAAATGAGGAGACGGTAGGAATTCAGCTTCTTTCTCGTTCTCCATTTTATCTGTTTTCGTAACTTTTTATTACAACTCAGTTCAACATCATGAATGTCTTTGACTTTCAGTAGATGTGCACTGTTATCCCCGTTTGTAAAATCCATTGTGTCTTGTCCATCTCTATGACTGCAGGCTCTGCGAGTGATTGCTTCCCTGATGGGTAAAAAACACTTCTTTAGATCTGATCAGACCACATGGTGTTTAAACTAGTTTAAAGCTTGGTTTTGGCTCTAAAGCTGCTTGATTCTAAACACATTGCGACCTTTAAGTATACATTAAAACAATACTCATCTTTATATGGACATTAACCCATTAAGACGTAGGGTGCCAATTAAAAATGCATTCTAAAACCTAAGGCATTGTTTCAAAACACCTGCTAAAATCTGAGCATGTTCTGCAAAAACTTGACAGAGTTGTTAGCATTCACTAAAGCATTTAACTCTCAGCCTCTTGAGCAGATAGACACTGAAATAAAAACCATTTAAGAGCTTCAGGCTTTGGCTTTAACTGAAAATGTTAATCAACAAATCACAATGCAAACCTTCAGTCACATGTTTTGAAAGTGACAACATCATCCAAGACACATGTCAGGCTCTAAAGGGAGGAAGACACACTTCCTGTCTTAATGTTTTAAGAGAGCTTTTATATATGTGATGATCCGTCCTCTCCCTTCTGGCAGTGAAGAAACCAACTCCATCTCAGTATCAGAGAATGGAGACGAAAACATATAATCCTCGTTCTGTGCGAAAATGCATTTTAAAGTTCATCCAAAGCTCATTTGAAACTTTGAATTCTGACTGTGTCAAAAGAAGTGGTTGCCTTCCAAAATTACAGTGTTTTAGAACAATATTCTGTGTTTGTGTTTCCATCGATCCATTCTCAGCCTGAAAACACTCTCCCGGGGAAACAAAAAGAGAGAATTTCATACTAAAAGGAATATAATTTTTGCACAACTTGACATAACTAACTCTTAACTGTCTCAGCTGAGACCTAATTAGTTTGGCTTAACTTTAGATTGAACTCTTCTTCTGCCCTATTTCTTACATTGGAATCGCTTTAGGAAAAGATCTTCACGGCTGGTACTATTACCACAACCACTCTTACAGTGTACATACTGGCATGCGAGTATTGCTTTAAGACAGTGTAAGTATGTATGTAGTGTACCTGTGGCCAGGCATGGGATATCTACATTCCGGTCAAGCTCAGCAAAGATCTTCCTCGTAGGCTGAGCAGTTAGAGAAGGAGGCTCTGCAGAGAAAAAACATTTAAAACACAAAATGTTAAAAAAGTATTTAAACATCCAGTATATCCTGTATCAATATATGGACAAAATAACATCTCAAACTCAGAAGAAAAACTAAGAACATCCCCTGCTGTGTGCAACACATTTGAAGTATTAATAATAAACCCTCCAAAAAGGCTTAAAAAAACTTGTTCAATCATTAAACAGCTTTAAAAAAAGAAGAATTGGGAGTTTTCCCTCTCCAAGTATTTATTGTTAATAGAGAAGGAACTCGGAGAGGAAATCTCGGC
>OMLP01016192.1:0-13296 GCA_900302685.1 Spondyliosoma cantharus
TCTGTTCCCCCAGCTTCTGTAGTGCAGCACGGTAATACACACTCTGATAAACAGGCTAATATTCGCAGCGGCAGCGCTTTACACACCATTGGACACAGCACGCAGTAAAAACTGAAGCCAACACGTTGCTCTGTGTGTGTGTGTGTGTGTGTGTGATGTTTTAGAGACTGTAGTTTGGGCCAACATTCTACCCCACAAATCCAAGACTGATATCTTTATCTACACAAGCCGTCTTGTTGACAAGTTCTTTTTTAGCAATCTATCCTATTTTAGCTAGCATAGCATAGCCAAAGACGAGGCAAAATTAGAATGAATACTGTGCGTGTGCTCTCTTTATTTTCACTTCAACGGAATGTGAAGCGGTTTGGATTGAATTTAGATCAGAAAGTAGAAATCGGAAAGAAGTGCTCTAGTTACTAAACAACAGAGCACGACTGGTCCCTGAGTCCCTGGTTGGGGGCATTAAAAAACATAAGCATTTTAAAACAGACAACTAAGCGTGAGCGCCGACAAAAGCATATGGACACAGGACATGAGTTAACACAAAGACATAATCACATTATCCAAGATTATGACAGCTTATTTGATTTTCCAGTTACCAATATTTTGTAGATTTGGACGGAGTGTTTGTAGCAGCCAGTAGACTGGACTGCTCCTTTCCTCTGCTGTGAGGGAGAGGAGGGGCTGTGGAAAAGTGGGCGTGGTAAAATCCATATGATTGGGACACACCTGTGAGAAACAGGCCCTAACCCTGAGAGAAGAAGTGGAGAGCGGGAGCAGGGAAGCAAAATGAGCGGCCGGAAAAGGGGTGAGTTTTGGGAGTAAAGCACAAGAAACCGAAGAAAGCTGACGGACCACGTCTTCCTGAGTCATCTGAGCGGGTTTGGACAACTTTACTTTTTTTGCTCACGATTAATGTGGACAACAGCGCCCTGGATCATTGCTCCTTGAGAATCTCATTATTTCCTTCTGCCCAGAGACTGCCACTATCTTTGCATTCACCAACGTGCCCATTCCACACTATCCCACAGCCCCTTACCCTTTCATAAACCTGGGAAATCACAACTTCTCCCAGTTTGAACTAACCCTTCCCCCCCCTCATATCGCAGTAACACCACCTGGACTGAACACACACACACAAACACACACACACACAAACTCCCATTCACCCTACATTTCTGGACATTTACAAGTGGACACTATTTAAACGACTTAAAGCAAAAGAAGGACATTTAATTTGAATGAATTGTTTAACGTTGTTTCCGATACGTTTTCATGTGACTCGGGACAAATTCTGAAATGAACTGAAGTGTTTTGATTTTGTTAAAGGAATTCATTTTGTCCTGACATTTTGTTAAAGCATTAACAATGATTGAAATTCAAATTTGGAGTGGACATTATGTGATTTTGACCCTAACCCTTATTGAGACCGAAAACCCTGAGGTATCTGTAATAAATCTGATGTTATTTATAATTATAATTTATATTGTTATATCTGGCGCCCTAATTAACATCCTTTCAGGTCTTCCTAGGCTATGGTACAAGTTGAGAGAAGTGATATTCCTTAGTTATGTGGGTATGGTGTTCCAGGTATGTGCTGCTCCATATGAAAGGGCTGAATACCTATCAATACTTGTTCTACATGGTGTTTGAAAATTCCCCACTTGTCGTTGCTGCCGTAGATGAATTTAGATTTTGTTCAATAAATTCATTGAGCGCGTGTGAGAGAATCATGGAATGATGTACAACTTTAGAGGCGTCTGTAGTTAAATTATTCCTGATGTGTCAGTGTGTAAATTTGCCGAATTCTATTTGATTGTGTTCACAACTTCTTTCAAATGTGAATTGCGAATCTATTATTTGTCCCAAATATTTAAACTTGTGCTCCACTGAGAGTCTTCTCCATTCAACCGTAACATCTGGGTCTTTATCTCTATTGCAGATCTTGGGGGGGAAAAAAGAAAAAAAAACATACATACGGTTTTATTAACATTGAGGTACAGACACAACTTTTTTTAAGCAATTGAAATATTGACCATTGAAGCCGCTCTTCTGCGACTTGCCTTTTGTTTATGGCATGTAGATACAGTATATATATAACTGTGTCATCAGCGTACATCTGAAAATTAGCAGTAGGCGGACAGACTTCATTTAGTTAATTAATTTACAAATTAAATCACAGAGGACCAAAATTGAACCTTGGCTATACCTACCCACATGATTGTCAAAAATGATGAAAAGATCCACGCGAACACATTGTTTTCTGTCTGTTGGGTGTGATTTTATTCATTTGATAAAATAAAGTGAAAAATGTAACACCGATAACATGGTATTTAAAATCTCATAGTTAACCAAATCAAAAGCTTCCTTTAAATCAAGAACAACAGTCCCTTCCACTCCACCCTCATCCAATTTAGCCTTAATATTTTCCAAAAGAAAACAATTAGCAGCGTCCGTGGAATAATGTTATTAATAGGTCATGTCCTGATTATAAAATCATGTCATGTCAAATGTTGGCCACATACCACTTTTAAGGTAAGACAAAATGGTTAAGAAGATGAAAATCCTGAATGCATTCAGTCATCCACAATGGCCTTACAGTTGACTGACGATGATCCAACTTCACCTGTCTCTCCATGTCTGTCCTCTTCAATCTCTCAAGTCGTCCGTCTTCCTGGCAGGCAGTATACCCTACACTGGGACTGAAACCTTTTCAGCAGACAGAGGCCCTAATTTCATTAATTATAAACCAATATGCTGCTGGCAGCCCCTCCAGAGACGACGTTACCCAACGCTGACATCTGTTCAGCACAAACACAGTAAGGGATGAAGAGATGGAAGGAGGAGAAAACAAGGACAAGGACATAACTCCTGCCATGGGTAAAGCATGGTGCTGTGTAGGCGGAGGATGATAAGTGAAGAGTAGGTCGGTAGAGTTTCAAAGGTTAGATATGTAAGTATTTATGTTAAATAAGTTGGCTTGAGTAAATTAAGTTGGCACACAGCATAGATTTGAGATTTGTTTTGTTAAATCACAATTTTAGAATGAGTCTCCCTGACGAACGATGCAGCTGCGACTCCAAATCTCTAGCAAACCATAGCAAAGGATCTGAACATAACCTCTGCCAACTTTGATGCTGCCAAAGTAAATCCGAGCATAATAACTTAAGAGAGGTTTTAGTACAGAGCACGAGGGCAGAATCTCCAAATGTGCCAATATGGCACATTTTGGTACATTTTGGCACCATCTGTGCCATTTAAACATTCTCAGGTACCAAACTATATATTTTACTTTTATGTTACCACAAATAGCCCAATTGGGCTCCGCTTGGGCTTAACAGCATAAATGGAAGAAATCACTGCAGCGCCTCAGTCAGTAGGGAAGGAAGGAAGGAAGGAAGGAAGGAAGGAAGGAAAGAGGTAAATCAAGCAGAAAACTAATAAAAAAAAAGTGCTAAAGCATGTTGCCAAAGCAGAAGCTATTAACTTCCTCATCATTCATAAATTACACACATAAACACACACATTCAAACACACAGGGTAGACAGGATCACAAATTTGTACCTCCGTGTTCCATCAGTGCTAAATAATAGTACAAAAAAGGAGTATTACTGTTGTTGGTACTGGGAATTAAATAAAGCAGCAATAGCCACACATATCACAGAGCAGCGTCAATGTGATTATTTGCTCTAATCAGAGTTAAGTCACTTAGTGTGTCCTAATGATATTTGGCTCGCAGAGCGGCAGACGCTGTCCATCAGCCAAATGAAATATGTGTGTTTGCGTGCATATTTATAGTTGTGTCAGGAGACCCCCGTAGCGCACTGTGCGTCCGTCGCCGCCACATACAATAAACATGCGCAGGGACAGTAAAACACACATGCACACATTTCTGACCTACATTCATATACGCAGAGACAACAGGGTGTCAGGAGGGGAAGCGTGTGTGTGTGTGTGTGTGTGTGTGTGTCGGGGTGAAAATCTGCAGGTGCACTGAGCTGTGAATCTAATGCAACATTTGTGTTATCTTCCTTTCAAATAATTCATGATCCCTCATCCGAAACGAATAGCCGGACATGTCATCCCCTCAGTCTTTGTCATTCTCCCCCCACGAGCCATGTTTTATTTAAAATCTCACCTGGAGCAGAAACTAATTAATAAGTACAGCTACAATTGGGAATTCTCTGGTTTGATCCCAAATTACTTTTAGGCCAGATTTGAGGCATAGACCATTTATAAAAATCAGTGGCATAATAACCCTGACTTCTGGGCTTTTCTGGCTGTAATAGCATGTGTTATTTTGCCCTTATTGAAATTCATGCAGCCATTAACCTCCATTATTTAAGCAGGAGTGTACTTCAGGGTGTATCTATACTCTGTGAGACCAGTACAGTGCTTCAGGAATGACTTTTATTTTACTTTACTTCCATGCTGGTTAACATCACTCGTTGCAACATGCCGTCTTCACTTGCCGCCATGAGAGGGAGCGGCTTCTCCCATCACACGACGATGCGCTACGTCACGCTCACAGGTTACCCGCAAGGCCGCAGCCCTTAAAGGGAAAGGCTGAGCTCACTGTCCTCTCCACTGTTCCCGCTGGAGACAAACTCTCAGCCAGGTCTGACACCGTCATGTATTCCTCTTCAGCATCAAGGAATGACGAGCTTTTAAAACGTGGGTCTTGGACGGCAGCTTGCGTGGATGTGCTGCCGAGCACGCACTGCGCGAGGGAGTGGGGCTGCCAGCGGCGTATGCACGCGCGTGATTGACACTTCTCAGACACTCCCCTTGGCTCTGATTGGTTGTGTTGATTCGGGAGCGGTGGATTCTTGCAAATCAAATTACAGCCACTGGGTGGAGCTACAGACAGTGGGTTTTTACACAGCTGACCTGCGTCTTATTCTACTGTCAGATCATAATGACAATTTTAGCCAATATAACAAAAAATAGTTACAGACTACAGCTTTAAACTTGCTATAAAAATAAATTTGACCTTGACCTAATACTTGGATAGTCAAATAGCACACATGACAATATATTTATTCATTAGTTATCCAGGTTTTGTAAAGTGAGAGCAGCCATGCTGAGTGGATAATGGGCACGTGAGCCAATACTTACATGTTTCAGATGATACACCATGTTTGCAGTCTACAAATGATAGGCAAATGCCTCCAGAGTCTACATGTCACCTTCTTCGGGTGAATCAGGTTGAATCTTGTTTTTTATGTTTTACGCAGCGTCGCAATTTTTTGGGAATCAGGATTGCATTAATGAATTTCAGTACTCACAATTTGGACTCGAGCAATTTCTAAATAATGGATTTAATGGGGAGACTGACTCCTGATTAATGAGTGGAAGCAGCTTGGGGCATTCCCCTCCCAGCCAATCAGGCTGCGACACAATGCAAATGTATTTGTTTATACATTGTCTAAAGTGAACTCCTTATCTCTGAGAGTTAAAATGAGGGAGTCATGTGAAGCACTGAACATTACTGAAACATGTTTTCATGTGGGCATCCTATGGTATACTGAGAATGGTTGGTCAATCATGTGCAAGGCTAGGCCATGGGGCATGGGCACTGATGAATCAGGGTTTTTATGTGTATGAATGGGATCAAGACCTTGGCAGGGTGGCAAAAGCTCCAAATGCCTGCTCATTAGAATGACAAAAGGTAGAATCTCATGACCTTGGACTGAGGTTTATAAAAGAGCTGTGTGTCTCTGTGTCAGCTGTCTGTCCATAATGAGCTTTACACTGTTTACAGTGACTTTAACTCTGTATTTAGGGGTTTGGAGGTGTTAAGAAAAAAATCTGACTGATGAGATGTGTGTAATATTGCTCTGTAATTCACAACATCATTTCTAAACCCTTGCGTTATTGCTTAATCCTTTTTCTCCATACATGGGCCATTATCACAGATGCAAATTTTCTACAAAACCCCTCAAATTCACCTCACCAGTAGATTCTGTGGCCCCTGAGAACACCTCACTTCTGCACCACTTTAATCTAACCCTCACTGTCGTTAATGAACATTATTAAGACCTCTGAACATTTGCCTCCTGCTGTATGTTGCATCATTATAACTGAAACGGGCAAGAAAAATGTCACCTCAAAACGGATAGATGGAACAAAAGAAGGCCACATTCAAGTTTTGATTTGGTTTCAGTCCGAGATTTAGCAGACAGATAAGCAAATAAACCGTTATGAATGTGAAGCATTCTGATTGCACACGTATTACAGTGGTTTAAGAGCGCTAATTTCGGACTATGTTAGAACTAAGCTTATACGTGCCACATAAATAATTTACAGTATTACATTTCATTCATTTTCATTCATTTTCATTCATTTTACCATTATTTCTATGGTTCTGACAACAATATCAGCTGACAGATCAACAAATAGAGGCCATACGCTGTTAACTCCCTCTTTGTCTTTTTTCATATGAAAGAAAGAAATCAGAGAAGTGTGTCGCAAAATTGAAATGGCTCTTAATTTGTGTCAGCTGGCAATGTAATTAGCTTTGAAAGGATTCGGTCATAAACCCAAAAGGACAGATTGAAAGTCTTGCCTGATGATTGCGTTGGATGATAATTCAGAGGACCACCGAAGTTATTCCAAGTTATTCCAAAAGGAAACATGAATGCCTACTAAATGAAACTATTTTGATACTGATGAGACATTTCAGTCTCAAGTGGTTGACCTGCTCACACTATCAGTTAATTGTTGAAAAAATCATAAAATGTATGTATTATAAATGTAACTGCTTTGGACTCTCTGGCCACCAGGGGTCGCCAAATGTGGATTATAAACAACTTCTCTTAATACATTTTTTATTTCAATTTTACAATTTTTGGGGTTTTTTTTATTTGAAAGAATTATATATGATAATAATATGCAGCACAGTTTTTGACAATGGTGAATATGCCCACAAATGGTGGGATGGTGACTGAAAAGGGCATAAAAAGTGCCTGTTGTTTTGCTTATAATGTGAGCAGTGACCCCTGGGTCACAGAAACACTGCAGTGTTTTGATCAATAGTGATGAACATGTAAAAACTGGACAACAATAACTCATCACATTGGTGCGTCGCTATACATAAACAGATTTGTTTTTATAAAACCTATTTGGATGACAATGCTTTATGCTGTGCCATCACACAGCTACTTAATATAAAAGGACTGTGGCACAGGCAGCGTCTATTGACTCGCAGTCGGGCCCCCACTAATAGAACAATGGGAAAGGTAAGCTTTTAATGTGCTGTTGCTAAAAATACTAAATGAAACCATAAGTGTCTATGTTTTGTTTTTGTTTTTTTACATAATGGGAGTTGATCATTGATACGCGCCTTAACAAACGTTTGCAGATCATATTCTACGAGGACAGAAATTTTCAAGGTCGGCACCATGAGTGCATGAGCGACTGTGCTGACCTTCACCCCTACTTCAACCGATGCAACTCCATCCGGGTGGAGAGCGGCTGCTTCATGGTGTATGAGAGACCCCACTACCTGGGCCACCAGTACTTCCTCCGCAGGGGGGAGTACTCTGACAACCAGCGCATGATTGGCATAAATGACTGCATCCGCTCCTGCCGTATGATTCCAATGGTAAGCCTCAGATGGTAGGGTAGGAATGAGGGATCAAGGCAATTAATTAGGATGAAATTATTGATCAATATGACACTCTGATGTATTGAAGTA
Organism: Spondyliosoma cantharus; assembly: GCA_900302685.1. Classification (NCBI taxonomy): domain Eukaryota; kingdom Metazoa; phylum Chordata; class Actinopteri; order Spariformes; family Sparidae; genus Spondyliosoma; species Spondyliosoma cantharus. The sequence continues at coordinate 7,700 of OMLP01016192.1, forward strand.
TAGAAGCTTTGTCAGGGAATTAAGCCAAAATTTGACATTTAATACTTGCATTCAAACTGAATACATTATAATGCAAGTTTAAAAGAAAATCAATAGAACAAAATCTTAATCTACGATCCTACTACTACCTGTTTTTTAACACTTGTACCCAAAAAAACGATGAACAAATAGAAGAAATGGATGCAAACAGATACATAAGTAGGTTCACATAAACATACTGAATGCCTGTGTATAAGTAATATAATTTCTATTAGTTAAGACACAAATTAATGGAGGCCCTAAATCAAATTGAAAATTAACTAATACTAATAAAAAAGTCCCTCTAATCTAATATAGTTATTTGGAAATTGCTTTGCTAGGCTAAACAAACTGATACAAGAGAAAATTCTCAACGCACAGAAAATTGTCTTATGACTAGTTTTAGGGGCTCTTTGAACCATAAATCTTCAATGTTGGATGGAAATTCCCCAGAGCAAAAACATCCCTCTGAGCTGCGGTAGAAGATAAGTTTACATTAAGCACACTGTTGGTTTAACACCCATCTGGTGCTGTGGTATACATTTGGCTTAGAAAATCTTTAGGTTGAGGAGGAAATTCTGGCTAAGACGTCTTTTGCAAACCATTGTTTGCTTGTGTTAACCTACAAATAGTATTCGACAGATGGCGGCTAACGCTTCAGGACTATTCATGGACTGTTATTTATGTTCACAATGACCAAAAGGTACATCTGTATAGCAGCTAAACTGTCTGACTCTCTCCCTGCAGCACCGTGGCTCTTACAAAATAAGACTGTATGAACGTCCAGACATGAGCGGCCAAATGCAGGAGGTGAGCGATGATTGCCCCAACGTCCAGGACCGTTTCCGTATGTCTGACATTAACTCGTGCAATGTGGTTGACGGCCACTGGCTGCTGTACGACCAGCCCAACTACAGGGGAAGACCCTACTACCTGAGACCCGGCGAATACCGCAGGTACAGCGACTGGGGCGGCGCTAGTCCAAGGATCGGCTCGCTCAGGCGAATCACTGACTTCAACTAGAAGTTTTTCCAACCATCTTTCTTTCTCTGTTCCCAATAAACATGCTGGCTAATACTGTGCACACGTGTGTCTCTGTATCCAAAACGTATAAAGATCATGGATTTGTTTGCTTTTCAGCATGTGTTCTAGTCCCTAATGTTTGATCCATTCAAAAAGTCATAGTGCAGCTTATAACAATGGTCTAGAAAATGTTGTTGTGTACCATTGGCATGACTTGAACCATTGTGTACTGCTCTCTTAAAACACAAGAAATGAGACTTAATTTCTGCCTGTGTGGAAATCAACAGATCCCCTTAACATCCACAAGAAAACAAAAGAAGCTGTTGAAATAACCGTGTTAATTGGATAGATTTATTGGCAGCACTTAAACAGCGTCTGGACATCCGCCTTTTCACATAGCGACGCGTCTGATGGATCCCACCCTGGGACTCATGCTTCCCCACTCATTGAACCTCCTGTATTCACCTGGGCGCATCAGGTACTGGCGTCCCCTGTAATGTGGATGCTCGTAAAAGATCCAGTGACCGTCCATCACATTGCAGGAGTTGATGTCGTTGTAGTGGAAGCGTTCGTACAGGGACGGGCAGTCGTCGGTCAGCTCCATCATCTGTCCTCCGAACTCTTGGCGTTCGTAGATCTTCATTCTGTGGGAGCCTTGGTGCTGCGGAAAAAAGACGAGGTGAATCATTAGCATCTAGAGAAGTCGGGAGTTGTCAAAAGAAGCATATTGTACGGCGAAGCTCGAGTAAACACCCCGACAAGGGCTTACCGCAGGGATCATGCGGCAGGACCGCACACAGTCATTGAATCCCATCCAACGCTGATAGTCTGAATAATCACCCCTCCTCAAGAAGTACTGGTAGCCCATGTAGTTGGGTCTCTCATAGACCATCCAGTCACCACTGTCCACCCTAATGGAGTTGCAGCGGTTGAAGTGGGAATGCAGGTCAGAGCATTCACTGCTGCACTCATAGGAGCGACCCTGGAAGTTCCTGTCCTCGTAGAAAATGATCTGGAAAGATCAATCAAGAGATTTTCAAAAGGTGTCGATAATGGTGAGCTAAGAGATATATGCACACTATACCAAATGATTAAAAGGTGTCCAGTTATAACCGGTTTCGGCTCATTAATCCACGTAGGTATGCAGAAGCACAGAAGACCCACATTAAAATAAATCGCCTTACCTTCCCCATTGTGTTGGCTAACCTTGGTCACACTAACATCAGCTGTGGGTTCCACGTTGCCTTTATAACCCGTGGATGACCTGTGTCATTGTAACTCGGAACAATGACCAGACTCGTCAGCTCTTTTTCACAGAACAATATTTTGTGTGGTCAATCAACCAAATCAGCTGTTTTTCTTCGGGCAGAGGCCTGCTTTCGAATTGGGTCTGGTTGACAGTGGAACACTCGGAATGAAAAAAGAATAAAAAAGTGTGAATATCAATCAATCAATAAAACTCCAAGCATACAGTCTGATCTGAATGGAAAGCTATCATACGGAATTATGGAAACTGAAAAAAGTCGTGTGTGAAAGCTCATATTTGTTAGTACGAAGTTTATTTTTTCATCTTCAATTCACATACATCTTTGTGTTTGTACAATAGAACACAATATTACACATGTAAAATCATATTTTACTGGAGAATGCAGGTGATTTCGGAACTGCACACGCCGCTGTAGCAAGTTCAAAAGCCCCATTTTTACGGAACTGTAGTACAACATTTTGAATTCAGCATTGTGAATGCTGGGTTTTACTTTATAACGTGCTGCTCCTTTCAGAAAAACTGTGAACACAACCACTGCTTTGCCTCTGTGCGCGGCAGTGGCTTTTATATGATTTGCAAATCAGACATTTTCTTTCATCGTGTCAGCAAACGGCTTGTAATGCGTAGTCACTGGTTCTTTTTTTTCAGTTTTGCCTTTGTTTGCCTTGAATCGGGCCTATGTGCTTATATTCTCTGCGGACTATGTTCTAGAATGCTTTTTTTCACAGCGCGTGAGATGCATTGTGGAATATGAAAAGGCAGTTAAATCGCGTGCATACTCATAAGTGAAATCTGTGCTCCGCATCTGGGAATCACTGGTGCCTATCCTCTATAGTCAAGTTGACGTACAACTGCCTGAGGTTTATTGCTATTAACGCTTTTTTATATTTAGTTAAATTGTATATACAATTAGGAAAATGCGATTCTTACAAAAGCAATTGATATAATGGGGGCTGGCCGAGGTGTGTGAAGCCGCAGCCTGGTTGCCGTTTGTTTTGTCATACTGTCAGGGCTATCATAATGCTGTAATATTCCTCCCATTAATACTTATAGTTATATAGCACCTGTTTAGTTTTAGGGACCACTCAATACGCTTTACAACCCGTCCGCATTCAACCATTCACACACGCATTCTTACACTGGCGGCAGCAAAGGCGACCATGCGAGGTTACACCTGCTCATCAGAAGTGATAACCACTCATATGCACTAATGCACTGATGGATGATGGGCCACTGGGATCAGTAGCTTGCCCAAAATCACAACTGTATTAATAAGAAGGCAGATTTTTTTCACTCTTGTTTTACCTTGCTTTCTCTCCCTTTATGCCTTCCTGACCCCCTCCATCGATGGGGTTATTTTTATTTTGCAGTGTAGAGTTATTCCACCATTACCTGGGGATTGCGACCGGGGAAAACAATGCGTCTTCCTGGTTGCAAACAGGATGGCATGCTGAAAGCAAGGTTTCTATCGGAACCATGAAAGCAGAAGGTGTCATTGTTTTAGAGCCATTATTGTGGACCCAAGAACGGACAACCAGAGTGGGGAAGGTTTAAAGGAATTTATTGACAAAAGGGTCAGGTCATTCGGGTGAGCGCTGGACAGGTGGACCGGAGAAGACGAGGAGAGACAGGGTCAGGTTCGTAGGTGAGCAAAGACGTTAGCGGGAAGTTTTAATCTCGACGCGCGAAGGTCTGATCTACCACGTAGTAGAGACAAAACAATCTGGCAACAAGCGCAGAGAAGCCCAGAGCATTTTACGCTGGAGTTGGTGAGATTCGCTGCAGGTGTGTGGACTGGACTGGAGACAGAAAAATCCCGCCCTCCAAGAGAAGACACGTCCAGCCTCCGCTTCTGAAACACACAGGCAAAAGGAAAAAAAACACACCGAGCACAGAAAAGCCACCCGAAAACCCCAAATCCTGACAATTGCGCTGTGTAATCGGTAATACTACTTCAGTATTTGAAGTACCTTCACTTATGTCATTGTCTTCAAGGTCACATCTTATCGCTGGTATCTAGTAAAATGGAAAGTGTAAAGGAGATGGAGGTGTCCGGTACCACCACTGTCATTCATTAGCCTAGACTGCATATAGAGCTATATTAGGTTGGCATTTTAAGTGTTCCCTCTGTTGTCCCATCTGGTCATATTTGACTTATACATTCACGTCCGGATTACTGTACATTTTCTATAAAAGGTTTGCACTTCCATTTTTATTTGGCTCACAGCTACATCCTTGTTTTAAGCATTTTGTCGTAGTTGATTCAGGCATTCGGACGGCATCACGTGGTCATTTATTTACGAGATGGAATACCGCTGATTGGATAAAAAACGGTCGGGTTGCCCAAACCGTGTTCTGAAAAATTCACACAAAAGGATGCAGCAAATCATTTTATTGTGCGAATCACACAGTTAAAGAGGTAAATTCAGTGTGGCTGGATTGCACAGTACACCTGGAACTACATGCAAACAGTGCACAAATCACAATTTCAGGATAAAAACAAGGCTCCTTCTTTTGCCCCTCACTTTGACAACTTGTTAATATTGATTCAACGAAGCATCTGCAAAACCTGCTCAGCTAAATGCCAGTCGCTAGTCAGCTTCTGTGATGCGTTTGATTGAATTGAACCTCATGTCGTCGCTGCTTATCTCTTTGAGGTTCCTGTACTTTCCTGGTCTCAAATAAAACATCTTGCCCGCATAGTTGGGCAGCTCAAACATCAACCAGTAGCCTTCCATCACATTGCAGGACTGCATGTCAGACATGTGATATTGATCTTGAATGGAGTTGCAGTCCTCGGTCACCTCATGCATCTGCCCTTCGAAGTCTGGTCTCTCGTAGATCCTCATCGTAAAGGGCCCCTTGTGCTGTTTAATGAAATTAAAAAAATACGTGTATAATGTACGTGAATCTCACGAGAGTCGTGGCGCTGTTCAAGTTTTGACTTGCTGTGTGTTAAGGCAACGAGCCTGACCAGAGGGAAAATGAATGTTTTGCTGGGAAATAGGATGTAACTGTAAGTTAACTCTATGAGGAACGTGCTTGTTTGCTACATCAAATGTAATGCCAAATATCAGTTGTGTCTTAATCTGTTTCCACTGCATTTCAAAAGTTGTCCCGATCACACACACACACACATGAATACAAACGTTTCATTGCTATGATACTCTTTGTTGCCGGCGAACACGCAACAACCACGAGTCAAAACAAAGTCGGGATGCAATAAAGTTATTCCTCTCTTACAAAACAGTACTTCTTCTTTTTAGAGCTTTCGATCGCATCCAGTTTT
>OMLP01016193.1:0-14482 GCA_900302685.1 Spondyliosoma cantharus
ACAGGGTTTCCGCTTGTGTAAGTCGACCCCCTGCTCAGTGTAAACATCAGGAATTAGGTGAGCATTAATTTTTTAAATGTTGGTTAATATTGGATTAGGGACGGGCGGATAAAAACAGTCGGGGATGAGTTAATCGGGATGAATTTCCACTATCCGCATACTGGTGAACGTCCTTCGCGTTAGCGACTTGAAAAAGCCGTCCGGCTCGATAACTCACAGCCGTACGTTGAGTCTCTGATTAATTTTGAATTGCCACAAGGGGGAGCCGGCATCTCCGGGCCAAAATCCTAAAACCTGTCACCACAGCTCAGACGCGTGGCAGTGCTATAGATTCCAAACTAAAGCAGTCCAGCGGGCTGAGCTAACGGTGTAGCAGAGAGGCTGCTCTGCGCTGCTGTAGACGTGATGTTAATAATAACAAAGCTGAGCACTTCGCTTCGCACTCAATTTGTTTTGTTATTCAAAAAGAATTCATAATGTGTAACCCGTTAAACTTTTATTTTTTAAATAAAAAGCCTGTGGGCCGTTTCACATTGTGTTACAGTGGAAGAGTAATATCAGCGAGTGGTTTGGCGCTCAGAATACTTTTCTATTTATTAAATCGAAAAAAATGATGTTTTGATTTGAGGTTCTGAATCAGATCAGCATCCAAATATTGTGACAGCATTAAATGCTGTGTTGTCCCCGGCCCACAGTTACTCGCTCCGCTGTAAATGCAGTTGTAGTCGGGGGGGCGACTCGGTTGGAAACGTAGATGTAATGGCTGGAAAGCTCACCAGCAACATCTGTTGGGCGGCTATCAAAAAAGATACTTGGCTGCCGGCCGGGCCGGCTCCCATCAAAAGACACTTGCTACCGAGCCCAACGACTCGTCTATGGGAAACCCTGAGATAGTAAAGCCTGCTTATCTTCCTCTTGGCTGCAATTTTCTGTATGTCGTTCACTAAATATTATATCAGTGATGAAACAGGACAGACGCAACGGAACTTTTGCAGGATACCCACGACATTTTACATTGACCTGAACACCCACACACAGTACAGTACAGTGGGTGATGATGATGGCATTTTTGTCTTTTCATACATGTAGACGTGCAGACAAACAATGGACAGACACACTGTGGATGAGTCGCACGTATGTACTGTCACTCTAACAACATTGTCGACCGGTCTCAAAATCCCTTGTCTCCCCCCCTGTCTTCCCAATTTGGACCACTGCCTGTCCCCTTGAAAAGTGAGAGAAAATGAATCTCTGCGAGTTCCAGGCCTCCAGGGAACGCACACACAGAACCAGCACAGACCTTCAGGGTCAACATGCAATTAAACCTCAGAGAGGCTCTCCAGTCTTACAAGGATGCTAGACATGGAAGGAGGCAGGACCAGCAAGGCAAGAGTGTTAACCTTAATCTGAAGTGAACCGCTCGCTGGTTAACCTGCTGCTGTAGGAGTTCTGCTCCGCGTGACCACTGGCCAGTTTTTTGGCTGCAGCGGTGACTCACAGTAGCAGGTTGTGCTGGTACAGTGGTGTCTCAGGTGGGGTGGTTTTTTTTCGTCTCAGTGCATCTCTGGGGCGAGACGATAGCTAAAAGGCACAAAAGCCGGCTCCGAAAGATGTCTGCTGACCCACCGGAGCAACCTAATTGGAGACTAAAAATGAAATTTTGAAACAAAGTGGATTCTGCGAAAGTGGAACAATGAGAGCTCGCTGCGATCCTTGATTCTTTTCTCAAGTCTATCAGACATCTTTCACTTCATGTCAGGTGGATCCACAGTATGTATGCAGCCAGACTGTCTTTGACTGTCTTGGGTTGTGATAATGGGAGTGATGCATTGTTCTGAAATGCCATCGGCGATTTGAATAAAACTTGGTGGTTCGAGTTATCGTTGTTGGAAATCTTTTCATAAAGGGCTGACTGTAGTCAGACACATCTGCTTGAATGTCTTTGATGCAAATTTATCCGGAGAAAGGGATTATTTTTTCGTAGGTTTCTTGCGATTTATCGGGTTGAGGGGGCGCTTTTTTTTTTCTTCTTTTTTTTTGCGATTCCTCTGCCTCCTCAACTGCCTCTAATACAGTGAGTGCCGGGGGAGAGCTATAAAAAAACAAAACAATTAGCGATGGATAAAAAGGAAAACCTTCATTTTTAACATGTCATTATCAGTTTGCAGTCGTCTCTATTTCGGCTGATTTGGATTTGGGGAGGACGAGGAGGGACGAGAGCCAGGAGGGAGCACGATAAGGAGGCTGGAAGGTCGTTATTTCAAGGGCAGTTTAGCGACATTGGATGCTGTTGTGTTTATCAACCTGCAGTTCTAAATTCCAGGCAGCTTTGCTTTACTGCAGCGCCTTTACCAGAGTTGTTTTTGTGTTTTTTTCTTTTTCTACAAATCTTTGACGTAAATCTCAGCAGTTAACCCGGGCAATCAGTGGAAAATACCAGGGGCGGGCTCCCTCACAGCCCTCGACGGCCCTGCTGACATATCAGTAACATGATGACGCCGCATTGTTTCCTGTGTCAAACGCCTCAGCCTTTTTTTTTCCCCAAGGTCTTTTTATTATAGTTTAATCAGGGTGTCATTGCAGTTACAGTCATATTAACAGCTTATTGCCCCCTGTGAGTTGTATATTATATCATTTAATATCACAATGAGAAGGATTAATCGGGGCAAACATGTTTTATGAATCGTTTTACGGTTACGTTTGTATTATAAACTTGTGGTTTAAATGTGAGACGACAATGTGAAATCCCTCACAGGGAAAACAGAGATGAGTCAGCGTAGGTTGATCAGTGTGCTGTAGTGGGGCTTGTACTTACTCATTGCTTGGTTATTTATAAGACGTACGTTCAGAGGCCTAAAAGTCACAATATGTGCGTCATGGTCGGGCAGTTGGATGAATATATTGGCGGTAGAGTCCATCGGCTTTTTCTGGGTAATTTCTGTAATTTAATTTTTGACAATTTCATGGCCTTCCTCCAATGAAAGAGTGCGATCTGCTGCTCAGCAATAGCATTCAGCAAACTGACCCAGTCGCACAAAGCACATCGAACAAGAGTTTATTCCGTCTAACCAGAGTCAGATATTTAACGGTGGAAAGACTAACCAAGACAGTTTTGGCGAGTGTTTTGGATGCAAAAGTTGTTCAGGTGTGTTTTGCAGTTTAATAAAGAGAATAGGTATAATAAAAATGATATTTTTTTGAGTTTAACTTATTATTACTCCACCAAGGAGGTTGTGTTTTTCACCTGTGTCTGTTTTGTTTATTTATTTCAAATTCATTTTAACAGGAGGTCCCATTGAGATCAAGATATATCTTTTACAAGAGCGACCTTGCCATCCCGATCAGAGGCACAACATGATAAAATGCTACATGATATACAGACATCCCCAATAAAACAGGCCGACAGGTATTCAAACACAGTGGCCTGTGCAAGTGCGGTTCTACCTAAATTTGTCGAAACCCAGGGTACATTAAAGAGGAACCACTTGGGGGAGCACAGCTGGTAACTCACAGAGCTCAGACAGAGAAGGCTACCGAGGTCATACTTTCTAGATAAAACTGTACCAGTGCCGTCTGTCAACGGTCAATGAAGTCCAACCAACAAGATCTTAAAGAATACCGTGTTGTTAAATGTCAAGATGCATGGTACACTGAGTCAAGGCGCGATAAAATGGGCTGCAGGCATATAGAATATAGCACATATACTGTATATATACATACTTATGTTTGTTGGTTGATTGGATGGTTGGTTGGTCTGCAGGATTACGCAAAAACTATTGCTATTATAAACTACTGCCGGAGCCACAGCCCAGAATAGACCCCATTAACTTTTTGTCCAGACCCATTTTGTGGCATTTTCTTTATTGTTGAAAGAAATGTATGGATCTTGAAGAAAAAAAGAATCAGGCGAGTATCTATGAGGGAGTGCAAAAGGGTGAGTGTTGGGCCATGGCACACGTATGCACTCTATTGGGTCCATTTTAGTTTGCTTATCAGACTAAAAAAGCAGACTCCATGTACGATACGACATGACACGATACGATACAACGCGACGCGATACGATACGATACAACACGATACGATACGATACAACACGATACGATACGATACAACACGATACGACACGACACAATACGATACGACATGACATAACACGATACGATACGATACGACACAGTACGATACGATACGAAACACTTAATCGTCCATGTAGGGAAATTTCCCGCCCAACCTATATAACATAATCTCTGAGATCTTATTAAATTTAAACTATCCAAATTCAACTGTCATACCATTTAGTACAGTCAATGCCATGTGTTAAATATTAAGTCTTTTATTCTATAAGTGGACAAAACGTCACATCTGGATAACCAGCACCATCCTGACACATTACAATGAGTGTACAGTATTAGTGCCCTTATATCAACTGAACTGCAGTGCTGTTGACACCACTCTATCCGTGCATTAAGCTGCTCTGTTGCATTACTCTTGTGGTTAATGCTGCGCTCCAGTCCTGTTTGATAACATTATTTATGTACACTGTGCACAGCACATTAATAATGAAATCTGTAGCAAAAATATATACCTATCCACTAGATAGATACAGATAGAGGAAAACAACAAATGTTACTCTGCTGCAGTGTCTAATCTCAAACAACATCGTGTTGTTGTTTTTTTAGCAAACAGCGCTACAGTTTCTTATGAGAAGTATCACAGGAATACACTAAATTATTACTCATGTTTATAACAGTCAGTCTAATTAGTTTAGTTTAATATAAGGAATTAAATTCTGTAGCGCTGTCGAGTTAGATTTCCAGGTTCGTTGTATAATCGCTGACATCGTGACAGATAACTGGGACTAATGGTCTAATGCACCGTGACTGGGGCGCAGCCTGCGAGGGTCTTATGCAACAGCTGGTATAAATCCTGTTGTTTTGTTTATGTTTAATTGATGGCTTCATGCAGCACTCTGCACGCTGTAACCTCCGTACGGGTCGAAGGGTTACAGAATATGCAGGTGGGAGGTGCGGCTGCAGATGAATATGTTCTAAATTGCTTGTTTCTGTTGCACTATAAAGAGACAGTAATGGGATAAACAGATTGAAGGACAAGTGCGGTGATATGCTCAGTTTTTCGTGTTATACCATGAAAAAGACCAATGCAACAAGGAATTTCTCCTTCTAACAAGTAGGGGCTGTTGAGCTAAAGAGGGAAATATCTTATTTCTCTGTGACATTGACCTCCTTTTGTCCAAAAAACTATTAGAAGCAGATCAATGCGCTACAGTGTAACAGAGGCTTGGATGTTCCATCATTGCCCTGAACAAAAGCTCTTTACTGAGTATTTACGACGGCAGGACTGCTCATCAAACGTGTATTAATCCACAGCTGAAACTAGTCCCAGACAAATGCTCCTTTTACTCCTGTTGGAATGATGAAAACTACGATACCTAGCTGTTTGAGGTGATAACGTTGCTTTTTAATAAGCTTTTGGGAGCAGATCAATGAGCTGCCATGGACAAATGCTTTGTTTACCCCTGTTGAAATATTGAAAACTACGATACCCAGCTGTTTTAGGCAACTACTTAAGTGTATTTTTAGGGAGGCAGGATACGTCTTCTTTTTTAGCTGATACTGATAACCAATAATTGACCCGAAAACGACAGAAAACTTCATGACAATCGTGCTGTCTGCCTTCTGAACGTTCACACTGGAGACGACACGCTTGTAGATACAGTAGTTTGATGTCAGGCTGCACTTCTTCAGCTGATAATATCAATTTGCCAATACCTGGCCGATCATTTATTGGGTTTAATATATATCACGTATCTCTAATCTTCATACAGTATATCAGCCAATATCAACTTATTGCAGATATCTTCGTAATATTCAACCAGTCGGTCAGAAACATGAGATTACAGTACATAAATGCAAAACTAGGTTTGAGGCTGTTTAGAAACAGCTTGTATCTTAGTCACAATATATAGAAAAAGAACAAATCTTATTCGATTTGACTGCATTTTAAAAGACGTCCATATCACCATTGGCCTCGAAAGATTCAGTGTCGGCCCGGCTATAGTTTACAGTCTGAATAATGTATAATTGACTTATGGTTGGAGGTGATTTGGCTGCTGTCTTGAATGTAGTGGCTGGCGAGGGATGCGCCTCATGCTGAAAGACCGAATGAGAAAAACCACAGGACGCGCTGGGTAGAAAAGAGAAAGTGAAATGCGGGACAGGTGAGGTTTCCTGGAAAAAAGTCCTGACTGATCAGAGAAAAGGGGCTCGAATCCGAGAACTATGTCTGAAGATGATCGTATCTCTCGATTAAAAGAGGGGGAATCAATCTGTGGAAATTATGTTGGAGGAATTCCCAGAGCTCTGAAAGAGGAGATGCGGAATCTCGTGTCTTTGAAAATAGGGGCAGAAAATCCCTTCAGTATCTAGACGATGGTGTTGATAAGTGATGATGATCCAGTAATGATGATTAAGACGATCACAATGACGACGATTACGAGGATCAAAACGATGAGGATGAAGATTTTGCCATTGCTCTGCAGTATTTTTTGTTCTTTTGTCTGATGTTAAAAGGCAAATATGGCTGTTGGTGCCATCTGGTGCCTTATGGTATGTTAGGGGATTAGTCGTACTGAGCATAAAAACTGTCTCATGGAATTTCCTTTGTCGTTTTAACATTAACACAGCGAGTCCTAGACTATTTTCCATCTGCATGCATTTCCTCCTCAGGAGCACATTTCCAATTTCCCCTTCATCCTCAGCCTGACACATGGTATTCAGCCTTTATAGTAGATAAACTCTTTCATTGGGGGGGGATACAGATTCTGGACTATCACACATGTGCACACACACAATTGAGCTATTTGCTCATATTTCCTTTTGTTTTTCATACCTAAAAGGCCGCTATAAAAAAAAACAAAACCCTACCACATCATTTCTCCACACATCACAGCTTCACAGGATTTTATGACTCACGGTACAGAATGTCATCTCTCTTTGTGTATTTAAGATTATTGTTTTATGAATATCTTCTTTTTTTTTTGCGATTTCAATTAAGGATGCAGATTCCATGGCCATTCGATTCAAAGTCAGTCAAGATTTAATGGATTCCTTTTATTAGCCTCCGACAAATTGCCTTTTTAGCGGCAAGAGCGTTTGCATTATTCATTCGTGAAAGAGCGAGCGCTTATCAGTTCATTTAGTTTAGTTTTAGATGAGTTCAGCGACCACGAGTGGGACTTGGTGGTGACTCATCACAGGAGGAGGATGAAACGCGCTGTGTGAGATGATTCTCATCCGACCCCTGACCCCCCCCCTCCCGTTGTCTCGCTGTCTTGGCATGTGTAGGTGATCCAGCGCAGGGAGGACGGCTCCGTCAGCTTCTTCAGAGGATGGGAGTCCTACCGCGAGGGATTCGGCAAGATCACCGGCGAACACTGGCTCGGTAAGTGCCTCGGGTTTTGTGGCTGTGTCTTGCTTGTGCGTGTTTGGTGATGTGTGACTCATGCACATGTGCACCACGGCGGCCCAGCAACCCCTGGACAGTAGATATTCACAACAACTACCTGTGGTTTCGTCCTATCGACAAGATAACGATAGCCACCATGACATGAACTACAGCACTCCAGCTAAAAAAGCATGGTGATGAAGAGAAAGGCGATGAGAGTAGAGACATTAGACAAATGTGGCCCTTCGAGTAATAGCGATGGTTAAGGCAACATAAGAACACTGCTGCAAATTAAAAGAAACGCCTGAAGCGCTCTGTGAGAGCTGTCCGTCGGGCGCCACAAAATCTCAACACGAGCCCAAAACACCAGCAATTTGATAACCATATTTTTATCAAGCACAACAACATTACACTGTATAATTCTTTTTTTTTTTTTTTAACCCTACAGCTTTTCAACTGTCGCCTTCTGCTCGAAATGTGTGTGTGTTTTGTTTTTTTTCCAGAGTGTCCAAGTCGGTGTTTTTCTCTCCTTGCTGGCAGCGCGACACGTAACTCGGTGCCTCGTCTCAAATTGGACAGGAAAAGAATGCCAGCGAGGAATTAATTCAACTGTGAAATTATCGACTTCATCAAAGCCAAAATCCCCTCGCCTTCACACCACTTCCCGTTAAATGTACCAAATCGCTCCTTTGTGGCGGCGGTGGAGGCGTCGGGGTACTCTTCAGCTCCATCGTGGCCACTCTCGTGGCTCAAAGTTAGTGTAGCTGTCTGATCGGATGACGTATCCTCATGTCAGCAGAGTGGCGGTGTTATCACCCACCACGTATCTGGCACATGTTAATTGGATCTCACTTTTCATATCATATATTTTATTATTATATTTTTTTTAACTTCCGTGAAGCCTGAAGGGTTTGGACGTATACGGCTCGTTCTTTCCATCACAGAGTGGCCTTTTAGCTTCTTTTTTTTTTTTTTTAATTGGTTTGACATTTGCTTGGGTAGCACGGGAGCATTAGACAGAACATGAAGCAGGTTTTCTCACCACAGGTGTTAAATGTGAAAATTGACAACCACAAAAGCGCGCAACGAGGCTGAATACAGGAAAGGTGACTTCACTCGTAACCACTGCAGCTGAGGAACTTGGCTCCGTGTCAACATCTAATCACTGTTTTCACAGACGTAATCAACACCTCGCTGGGATCTCGGTCTTTAATTGCTACATAATCTCGACTATAATCCGTGTATACACAAACATCCCCTGTGACGTGCCTCAACACTATGTCGTTCTTCACTTATTTTTGAAAGTGTGTTATGCGGGGTTATGTGTCATTGGCTGGAAGCTGCACAACGCCGCCTAAAGGTTCAGACTATGAAGATGAGTCTAGATGTAGAGCAGCAGGTCTGTTTGACCGAGGGCGGGGCTGAGCTACACACACGCAGGCAGAGCGACGAGCCGAACGGCGGACAGGATGAAGCTTATATTTTACGGTGTTGTGATGAGGTGTGGACATGTTATTTGTGCTTCTGAATGTAACTACTGTGTGAAAATATATATTTTTTTTAATTTCCTTGATTCGCTGCTTCGTTCAGTCACTCTCTAGCTCACTTGCCACCACGTTTCGCTGCTCCGCCTATCTCTGTTTTTCACCAGTTAGCCGAGGAGGACGGGCCAATTTGAAATGGTGTGTTTGCCGACAGCAGGGATAAATCTTGCGCAGCATGCTTTCAACATTCATTCCACCGTGTCACCGCAGTTATCTGCAGTGTTCACATCGAGGTGAACTGCACTTTAAACACTGCTGTTGAAAATGGGACCTCAGGCTTGTGCTTGAAAGCTGCACTTTTGAACCACTAGCTGCCATTCAAGCAGTCACTCTTTCAGTCCCGATCCCAGAACCTTGAGGGCGACATGTAGATGCTGTGGCTGCGATTCTTGGTGAACCCTGAACAGTGATCTGACGCTGTCCAGATGCCTGCCAGTGATGACTCATCGCATAAAACTAACTTTATGTGGGGAAAAAAAACAACTCTAAACTTCATAAAGCCCATCATTAAACAAGAAAGTTCATTGCCCAATCAGCATCCACGGGGAAACGACTGGGATAATAAGCGCTTTCATAATCTTGCATTACTAATCACCAAATCTGGCCTGCTTATACAAAAACACCATTCCCTGGAAGAAAAAAAAAAAAACACTATGCATTAGCAGAAATGTTTCCTAAGGAAATTTGGCTTGAGCAGCAGAGTGGTAATGAGCTATCACCACGGTGAGTCTGTGTATATTTAAAACCTCTCTTTCACAGTCTGCTCGAGATCCAACTGGTAGAGTAAGTGGAGCCTGAAGAAGTTATTCCTGTGAAAACCACACACTTGGTCATGGTCAAGGTCACGGACGTGCCACACCACAGCTGAGCTACTCTCCCATCAGCACTCGAGATTAAAAAGCACACACATAAACACATTCGCATTAGGAGCAGAGCCGTGGACGTTATTAAGTATCCGTGTGCAGCTCGGCGTGCAGGCAAAATAAATATTGTAGATTAACGATGGCACATGGTAAATTATTTGTTTAATTTAGTGTCTCATCTGTGGTGATTACCGTTATCAGGGGGACGTGTTTCCTTTAGGAATTCTTCAACTCGATGTGCTCGCAAATGCTAAAGTGCTACGTACACCGTTTCTTCACGGGCCAATCTGTCAGAGGGTTTTCGCGACTGCCATTCATTGTCTATGCAGAAACCCGCGCAGTGCATTCTGGTTGTCTTTCGAGATATAGGGGCTTAGCGTTGAGCGCTCTGCATTCGCATTGAGTTCTTTATACTTTATGCAAATCAGCGATGTCTGACGCGATGTAGCGCCTAAAATGTCTTCAGACACAAATTACACTGAGGTGTTTTTGTAATAGAAGTTTCCCATTGAGCCACCGTGTTGGTCTGGTTGGAAATCCCCGGAGCAGCAGCCCACGAGTCACGTTTGTCCAATCAGGTGCAGCCGGTGAGTGTAGCCTGTTTTGGTCAGACGTCCACGGCTGGGAAACGTACCTTTGTAGATGCTGTTTTGAACACTTGTGACACCTGCAGCTCATGAGTTGTGCAGCTGCCACTGTAGTTTCCGCTTTGAGAATTTGCTATTCAGATTTTCGGACTATTTTTCAGTTGTATGCTGTGACTGCGCCGGGCTTAAGGTCTGGTTAGGTTTAGACTAAAACCATGGTCTCGCACTGGGCTCAGCTGCTGGGCAGTCTCACTAACTAGCCGTCACCTAACCTCCAAATATAAAAGTTGCCTGACACTTATAGTAGAAATATTGATATGATATGTACCAAATGGAGACGCTGAACATATCTGTGTTTTGTTCTGGTGCTTTGATGACTTGGCCATCAGATGTGAGCTTCAGTAATTAATCATTTACAACATGTAAATAGGTTTGAAACATTCGGGACTGCTGCTCTGTAATTCCATAATATAAGCTTCATTTTGGGCTCTCCGGCACATTCGACACTCCGTGCCCTTGCTAGACATAGAACTGCTTGTATGTACCGTAGCGTTTGCAGAGTTTATGTGAATTAATGGAGATCTAGGTCTCTCTGCTGACCTGAGGCCATTGCAGAGAGCAGCCCATAATAAAAAACGTGGTTAGAGTGCCAGCTAGTTCTCCCTATGGTACGCTGTAGGAACATGGTGGGAATATGGAAAGCTCAGGGTTTAGCAGAGTGAATTTGAATGAGCCGGCGAGCTACTTTGAACCTTTCAGAGTACCCTTCCTCATTCAGGGTGTGCTGTTGTCTCGTCACCCCCCATCATCGATTACCCTCAGGGCAAAAATGAAAAATGGATCCGTGCTTGCCTGCAGCCTAGAAAGAAATTCACTGCGGCTACCTTCCGCCAGGCCGATACTGCTCACTGATGCCACCCGCTAACTCTGAAGATCTGTACGTCTAAACAAACAGATAAACTCTGATTTAATGTAGCATATCTTTCTACGTTTATTAAACTTTCACTTAGGATGATCGTGATAATAATGGTCAGCAGAAGAAGAAGAAGGACGAATGAATAAAACATGAACAGAGTTAACAAATCCGGCGTTCTGTTGAGAGTGAACAGCTCCTGAGAGATTTGCAGGACGACAAAAATGCACATGTGAGAAAAATTCGAGTCGACGCGGTCCCAGACGCGTGAGGCAAATGAAAAGCGGCCAGTTCTGGGGAAAAAAAAAAAATCAATGAGGATATCTTTTTTTCATTTGGCAGTTTGGCAGCTTAGGTGTCAATTAGCCTGACTGCATTTTAAGCATAGCGTCATTTATAAAACTGCTACCGTCGTGCACCACTTTGATTTAAGACGGGCCGTTGTTATAGCTTAATGATGTGTGTTTCTTACAGCGAGTCATGGATAATGATTAGATCTGCAACCTCACATTCTGTTTATATGCAGTCGGCATCTTCCGTTTGATGTAAAGCGCGAGTCTTTTAATTTGAGACCTATTTTTCGCTTCCCCTTTTAAATGGAAAGGGCATCATGCCTCCCTCATTTGCAGTTATTTGGATATTGTTTGTGTCAAGCAGCAGATATGCAAATATAATTTGGGTCCTAATGATGAGAGAAGGATGTACTTTTTTTGGGGGGATGCTGTGTGTGTGTGTTTTTGTAAAAACTAACATACTGCTGAATAATCTCTCCCAGTGGAGCATGTATAAAGAGCATAAAACTGGGTCAAGTCAATTCCTTTGTTGCCATCACATCTATTCAACACCTGGTCTCTGAGGCTGATGTAGACTTGTCTACCTGTAATATAGGTCCTGAAACAGTTTAATGCCGTCCCAAAGAGACTAACCTAGTTTTCCAGATGGCCTATTGCAATTGCATACCTCGGTCTCTCATCTTGAAAGCAGCACTTAAATCCTGCAGAAAAAAGAGATAGACACATTATTTATTGTCGTATTCACGTCCCCTCTCTTGCCTTTGTCTCCATAAACTGCGGCTGTGATTTGTGCCGCTTTGTGTACAAGCAAGATATTATAAGGAGATTCAAAAAGTGTCACGCCACTGGGCATCGTGCAATTATGGAATATCAGTCTGAAGTCGACACAGCCAGATTCCACTGACATTTTGTCCCTTTGTCTTTTTTGTGAAACCCATCATCAGGGCGGTGACATTCAGAGGAAATGTGTCTGAAGTGTTTTAAAGGCACGCAGTTTAGCTCTCGGTTTAATTGTCATTTTTTTGTTCACATTGTCAGGGGTACGAAGGTTTAATTGCAGAGGTGGGAAGTTTACAAAGCGCAAACACTTTGTTGCTGTTCTTAGAGGGGCAATATGTGAGAATTTTAGTTGAAAACGGCGTAAGAGCGAACTGAAATCATCAACAGAATGCGAACAGAGGAGCAGTTATGACATGATGACGTCTACGTATTATGTTGCAGAGCCATCTACCAAATTTAGCATGCTAACCAGCTAGCCCCGGCTCGCCCGGGTCCAAAGCTGCTGTGCTACGCTAACACTCCACTAGCTGCATGGCTAACTGAGCTAACACAGCCACAGGTAGTTATAGATATGCTGATTTTAGAAATGTCCTTCTGAGGGATACTTTTTACTTTTATACTCTTCTGCTTCACCAGTCTTTTCCTTTACAAAAGTATCTGTACATCTACTTCAGTAAACAAAGTGTGTACTTTTGCCACTTCTGTTTAATCGGAGGTAAACTCTTGAAAATGCACGCTGTGAAAAAGAACTCCCTCATTCCCACATCGACCGTGTGTCCAGCCGATAAGTGTCACCTTATCACACTCAGTCACAGATGTGTTTTCCTCGTCTACGCGAAGAAAAACATAGAAGCGCTTAACATTCTAGTGCAGTACTCAATTTTATTAATCAGTGGAGCATTAACAGCTTAATCAATACCTCTAAATGGGATTCTAGTTTTGTGGTAGCTCAGAGTAATGGGAATTAATATTCATTTGTTATCATACCAACTGCTGGATTGGATTTCTGTCATCCGTTTATTTCCATTCAGTCTTTTTAAATCTATTTTTTTTAATACTGCAGTCGACTCTCTTTCCGTGATCAATACGTATTTTGTGTCACGTGAAAGTTTAAGAATGATGCGAATAATGTAAAAAACACTCAGAAGTTAGAGGTGAAATCGATTCTCTTTTCCTTTTTTTCCCCCCCTCTCGCAGCAAAGGTGTAACAGACATTATCGGATTTTAGAAGAGACTTATCCCTTAATATCATTTTGGCACTATGAGAGAATGTGTGAGAAATTCACACGTGGGGATTTTTATGGATGTTCTAGTTTAATGAGCAGTAGTTCCCTGAA
The DNA here is from genome assembly GCA_900302685.1 of Spondyliosoma cantharus. NCBI lineage: Eukaryota > Metazoa > Chordata > Actinopteri > Spariformes > Sparidae > Spondyliosoma > Spondyliosoma cantharus. The sequence goes on from OMLP01016193.1 coordinate 13,782, forward strand.
GCTACAGGGGAAAACATGCCAGTACTCGGGCCGCTGCAAACCGAATGAATCTTTGCTCTCTGGGCAATTAAACCGACACACTTTCACTCTTCAGAACAGAACCAACGAGGACTCCTCAATCTCGGTTACACTCTCAATCACGTAAGCCGACGAGACCAATCCATCCTGGACAGTGCGTTATATATCTGCCTGGTTTTCTGCTTTAAGGAGTAAACCACGTGTCAGGGTGTTTCAGAGAAAAGAGGAGAGGCAGAATCTGCTTCTGTATCAGTGAAGGTTGCTGTATTGATGTCACGGTGTTGCCCTCACCTTCAAGCTCTTTTTCATTTACGGTAAGCCGTTTTATTCGCCACAGGAGTCTTCCTCCTTTATTCTGGCCAGTGTTTACATCCCGCGTCAAGCCTGTGTGGGGGAGACGCTGCAGCGCTTGGCTAACCAGATAACCAGTATGGAGCAACAACACCCAGACGCTCGTCTCATTATTCTGGGGGATTTTAACAGAGCAAACACCAGCCATGAGCAGCACAAATACAGACAGTATATTGGGTATCCCGCTGGGCGCAGAAACACACTGTCACAGGGTATTAAAGGATGCTTACTGCAGCTTTTCAAACCCTCTGATCATTTATCTTCTTCCAACTTAAAGGTGAAATCCAGAAGGCATGTGGTGAACATTTTGGAAAGACGGACGAGTGATCTGG
>OMLP01016194.1:0-10408 GCA_900302685.1 Spondyliosoma cantharus
ATGTTTAGTATGCAGCTGTTTTTGTCTGAAATAGTTAAGTTTCGTTTTGATCGAAAGTAAAGAGAATTGCGTGCATAAACCTCTCGTCCGGCGTCTTATTTATACACAACACTAGCGCCACCCGCTTACTGCATCTCGCGCAAGCGCAGAACGTACACGCTACTGTGGAGTTGGCAGCACGTAGAGGTGGTGTGTTCAATGCAACTTTTCTGCCGAACGGGTCAGACAAGAGGCAACGGAGTGGTCGGATAAAGGCAGTTGGACGTTGGTTTGAGTCTGGGCGGTGTGTGGGGGCCTTTATGCACACCTGGATTTGAGGATTTATTGCCATTCTTCACTGCAGATTCTCTCAAGCTCTGTCAGGTTGGATGGGGACCGTTGGTGGACAGCCATTTCCAGGTCTCTCCAGAGATGTTCGATTGGGTTCAAGTCAGGTCTCAGGCTGGGCAACTCAAGGGCATTCACAGAGTTGTCCCTAAACCACTCCTGTGTTGTCTTGGTTGAGTGCTTAAGGTCATTGTAAGGATATCTGTGTGTAGCCGCCAGAGGAAGGTGGGGTTATAAATTAGGACAGGCAGATTTAAGGATGCCCTAATCAGGCAGATAGGCAGCTGTCTGTCTGGAGTCCTCACCGCTGGTGAGGAGGATTGTGAGGGCACTGCAGACTCTGTTAGGAGCCGTTCCAGAAGGTATGTTTATCGCTATGGAAAAAAAGAGTGTTCACTGTTCACTCAGCATGTTGGTGTGTGTGTGTGTGTGTGTGTGTGTGTGTGTGTGTTCTCTAAGTGGTTGCAGTGAAATTGGACCACAGGGGATGAAGGATAAGGGGGAGATAAGTTAAGGTTCAAGTAAAGCACCTCATGAAGGCATTTTTCAAGGGTCGTGTGTGTTTGTGCACAGAAGTCTGTGTAGATCTTTTATGTTCTTGTAATGGTGTTTGCGTGTGTGCACAACTGTGTATTTTTCCATGAGTGTGGAGGGCGGGAAAGGAGCTGGCAGCGACACTGATGTGATCTGACATGGTTGAGGCTTGTAAAGGACGCTCGGGGCCTCCGTGGCTCCCAGTGTGGACCAGCAAGATCCATCCCCCCTTCCTTCTCGTTTCCTCCCTCGCCTTTCTCTCTCTGCCTTTCCATCCCCTCTTCTCTGCCCTCACAGCATTCCTCTGTCCATTTCCACCCTCTCTTCCTCTATTTATTTAGGCATTTTGCCTTTCGGCTGTCTTGTGGGATATTTTCAGAGCTATTTAGATCGGGTGTCTTCATCGGCTATCTGTATGTTTTTTCTCTAATTCTCCGTCCTTCTCTTTTGTATCTTAAACTGCCTCTCTACTGTTTGCCTCTTTCCGTTGCAACGATCACCCGCTGTCAGCTAGTGTGACTGCTGTGTGGTGATGAGAAGGTGCAGGCCTGGCCTCTTTATCTGTCACTGTGAGTAAATCTGCTGAGGGTAAAGGCAAACCAAGGATATCCACTAGTAAAACAACCACAGAGAAACACAGCAAAGCCTCTTTTTCAACTTTTAACCTTTGCTATGCAACATTTTAGCTCCTCTGTGAAACACTCCAGCGGGACCTGGAACCAGGATCAGTATTCTCATCATGAGGAGTTCTACATAGCCTGTGAAATGTTTTGCATAATGTCTCCTGTGGCTCTGAAGAAGCTTTACCAAGTCTGAGAAAACAACCCTGATGAAATCATCAGAGTCATCTTGGCTTATGCCATGGCATAAGATGTTCATGGCATCAGAATGATTGTATGAGTGGTTGTGTGAGCATTCAGCTACTGTGAATTGACAACATTCCACCGTGTCTGTTTAATCTGGGTCTTCTTTTGAGGTTTAATCAAGGTCACTGTGACTTCATGACTTCCCATATCCGTGAACATGAACATCTCATGAATATCTCACATAACATGTAGAGGTATTTTCTTCAAATTTCCCACAAACGTCCACTTGTGCTTGGGGATGAAATGATTAGATTTTGGTGGTCAAGGGTCAAAGTCAAGGTCACTGACATATATGTCACATATTGGAGCTTTCAGAGAATTCAGCATGTTGTGAATAACGACTGGGTAGAAACTGCGAATGAGTGGAGGAGTTTGAAAGACGTGGGTATTTAACAAGCCTTACTAAAGACATTATCAAGTTGTGGGTTGAATGATTCTGGGTTTATTGAACGTGACCCATCAAAGGTCAGGTTAAAAGTCAAGTGTTGCATGGATTTTGACCTTTTAAGTCCCCCCTAATCATTTGCATGTTTAAAATTAACATGCAGGATCAAGTATCACAAAACATTACAATACAGACTGGTCGATGGAAAAATTCAGTAAACAGAACTCATATGATCCAAATATTTGCATGGTTTACTTTAAACATCAGCTCACAGATAATCATAATTGCAGCAGCTGGTAGAAACACTACTTGTATAAAATGTATATCATCATTTTTCATCCAACTCATCACCTTGACTTTGTGCCTAAATGAAAAGTAAAAAAAAAAGTCGAGTAGAATCAAATTGAATTTTTATTTCCTTGAGGCGAATAAAAGCTGCAAAAACCTTGAATGCCTCATTCAACCTTCTACTTTCTTTGAATGTTCACCATTCAGTATTCAATGACTGCATGCTTTAGATTATAAAGTCAGAATATAAAAAACAGACATTGCTGCCCTGTGGCCTTCAGCATGCCTCTTCTGAGTCCTGCTCAATCCTTTACCCCTTGTTGTCATCACAAGGATAAACACACTCATCCTCTGTGTCTTTCCTTTCCCTCTCCGTGCCCTGTGCGGCTGTATCTGTGGCTGAATGTTTGGCTCTGGGTTGGCACGAATTCTGTGCAGAAAACAGGATTAGCGTAGAGTGAAGTGTGGCCGACGTGGAGTGGGTGCCTTCCTGACCCAGCACGCTGTCAGAGGCAGACCGGGCACACACACTAAGCTCTTTAAAGGATTGCTGACTGATAAAGAGCACACCTTCTAATCCGATCTTCAGATTGCCACTGTCAGAAACAGTAGAGGTGCATTCAAAGTGGCACCTGCTGCAAGAAAAGCACCACTGGCTCGCTGAACAGCAAGCAAGTTGGTATTACTTTCAGTTGAATGAGTAGTCAAGGACAATGTCATTAGGATTTGAATGTGAATGAGGCAGGGTTTGATTTGAAATGCAACAACTGTGTCATTCAGGTTTGGATAATTTGATTTTCCTAATCTTGTTTGGATGTTTTGTGTATTAATGAAAGTAACAAAACCAAAGGGTTGAACCAAACAGCTTCCTTTGTGGAAGTAACAGCAGGTATGTGTGTGACAACCAGCGAGAGAAGCGACATTTCATTTGAACACAACAATGGCTACAACATCTGTTGTATATGGAGTATGTTTAATTAAAAGAAGATCCCTTATGTATGGAAGCCCTGAACGATCATATTACTTCCTCCTTTTTCCCGTGATAACAAGTTAAATCTGAATTGTTTTCTGACACACTCACACGTTAATTCAGTCATCGTCACAGAATAATAAGTGATGCTTTAACTAAGTTAACGAGATTGTTTGAAATATTGAATTGAAGGATTTAAGTAGACCCTCAAGTACTTTTTTAATAATTTGGTACCTTTTTAAATCCAAGTAAATTTGTAACAGTTAATGTTCCATCACAATGCTGGTAAATCTTTTTTTGTATGTGGGGTTTTATGAATCAACGTTTTGGCAGGTTTTTTATTATTGTGGAAATAAAACATTTTTATGCCGCATATCACAAGATTATATGTTCAGTTCTCCGATCCAAACAACATTATCATGTTGTTCCATCCAAACAGCACTACCACGTTCTCATGAGACACATAAAAGGAATGAGAGAAAGAGCGTTCCTGTACTGAGTTTCTTGTTGCATCTGTTACATTAACTGCAGATTTCTCTGGAGTGCACCGGTGCAAAGAGGGTGGTGAAAACATCCACATTTCAATGGAGTAACCTTCGCCCACAATCTCTTACACAATTTGAGAGCGGGGAGGTACATTCAGACTATCATGACTGTGGGCCTCGGTGCCTCTGTGTGGAGTCAGATTCATCACGGCCTTACTGGCTCACGTTTGAAACGCAGAACAGCATGTGCATAACTTCACACACACATACGCAAAATGTTCATTCTATCGATTGGATCCATAAATGCTTCGGTGTACAGAGCTCAGTTTTCTAGTGTTTGGGCAGGATGCTGCTCTTTGTTTTCACCCAGCACCAGCTTGTGGTGCAGCTCGTCTATTAGAAACATCCCTGCCAACCTCTGCCAAATTAGAGCCTTTAATTGCCGTTCCATTTTGTGGCTTGGAGTCAATGTGTTTCCTCTTTCCAAGCTGTTAGGCTTTGAACATTTAAAAGTCCTGCTTTCAAACTTATAATGTTTTTTTACAACATTGCATAAAATTCCGTTTGTGACCATTGAGTTTCCATCAAAGCCCCGAGGCAGGAAATGAGGCCTTAGACTTGATTTCCTCTCTCCGTATCCAGCATGCTTACATTAGCACTCTTATTTGTTGTTTGTGGTGGGGCTAATTTCCTGTTTGCCTGCGTATGTTTGTCCCACAACGTGTCTGTTGTTCCTCGGTATGAACGGATCATAAGTTTCCCTTTGTTAAAACAGGTGTGTGAGTGCTTCACATTTAGTTTGAATTTTTAGGTTTTATTGGCTTTACATCACCGTGCAAACAGCATTACCTATCAAATGGAAGCTGTGAGTAAGTGGGGCTACGCTGGGTGGGCAGCACTTGGCAGCACATCTCAGCCTTGACACCCCGCAGGCAGAAACAGGCCGTAAATGTGGAGGGTGGCTCCCCCAATGATTTCAGCTGGTCCAGGGCCAAACACGCCTCCCTGTTTCCTGATACAGTTCCTCAAGTGTGCCTCTCTGCAGTTGAATGATGAATTAACTTTTGACTTATTGATTTTAACGTCTTGTCTCCGCCTCAACTTTCTCTTTCCCCCTGGATGGCGGATCAAAGCTGTTACGTGTGCTGTTCCGCAACATCAGGCATTCCTCATAATTATTTTGCAGGATTTTTTTATGTGTTTCAGTTGTTTTATGACTCGGTTGTACCTAAATCATTAAAAGCATTAGAGGTTTAACAGAGGAATGGGAACGTGAGTCGATAAATATGTCTTTCAGCCGTCACGGGGAGTGAAATTTAATGGATATTACAGATTTTGAAATCCAAAAGAAGTTTTTGGGAGAATTCCCTATTAAAATTTAAAGCATTGCTTTTGTATAACTGCCCATGACTAACACTTACTTCTCTTCTCTCCTTTTCTCTTCTCCTGCTCCCGATCTGTCCTTCCCGTGCGATGCTGTGACCTTCTCGTCGCAGGTAAGAAGTGCTTCTGTTTGCTTGCTTGTTTTCCTGTCCCGTGTTATTTCCTCAGCTGTGTTTTTAGATTCGGCTGAGCGTGAGTTTCTGTCAAACACTGGGTCTCTCAACAGTAGCTCACATATGTGTGCCAGATGGAGGGTTGAGCACAGTAAGAGGGTGCTGTGAGATGAATCTTAAAATGTGTGTGTGTACTGTATGTGCACATCGACGCAACCCATCTGTGCTACTGTGTGTGTCAGCGCGTGCGCACAAGCGTTGGAGTATTTTGTGCGGAGTACCCGCCCACAGGGGTCTGTCAGGGTGGAGGAGCTTCCTGTGAGTTCAGCGTGTAGTGACAACTGTGCGACGTTTTGGTTAAGTAAACAGAATAAAAGAGACTTTGTGTGTTGTGGTTAATGTAAAGATGAGGTAATGATAGTGTTAAAGGGAATATTATTCTTGGCTTAAAAACACAGCTACTGCAAATAACATCTTCTTTCTCCCCACATTGACTTTCCTGAACTTGATATCTTAGCTTTCCGCTGTTCTGTCATGTCAGCCTCCTACATTTGCTGTGTTGTATAAGTATTGACTAATGTTGAGTGTGTGTGGTGAGCAACAAACATACTCGAACTATAATGCTATAAATTGTACACATGGCTTTTACTTTACTATCATTCCAAGGATGTCCGTTTTGAACTCGCCTCATGAGGTTGGGATGAAATAACAGGTACAATCCATTGTCTGCCTTCTAAAGCAGCTTGTAAAAGTGTTTCCTGATGTGACACGTCCATTTGCTGACCTGACACCTTTACGGTTAAGCCTTGGTTCAGTTAAGGCACAAAACTGATTTGGTTAGGAAAAGATCACAGTTAAAACAAACCAACATTGACCTTTTTAATAGAAAACATGAAGCAAAATGAAGTCTCAGGCTTGGACAACCCATGCATCTATGCAGATGTCCTTACTATTAACTTTTTTGTCTGTTGTGAAGTCATGCTACTTTCGTCTTTGCTTCATGAAAGACACGGTGAGTCACACCAGAGACAGAAACTTAAAACTGAACATATGAATGAGAAGTGGAGAATTGGATTCTGCTGTGGGATTTGTTTGCGAATTCTGTGTGGACAATTTGATACTTTTTTCCACAGTGTAAAACTCACCATTGGGAGCCGCTGTAAATTAAATTAATTCAAGCTGGCATTACCTGCTTTTCTCTGCGAAGAAAACAATCAATTTTACAGCCATCTGCACGCCTGCAGGGGACAAGTGATATTAGTGTGATTTTGGGTGGAGTATCACTTCAAATTTTACTGACTTATAAACAGCACAGCTCACATTGTGTGGTGGAGCATTTAGTGTCTTGAGATCTTCATCTGCAGTGTCTAAATATGATGCTTCTATTGAGTTTTATACATTAAGTTACCTGGAACAGATAAAAACAACTGACTACAAAATGTTGATGTTTCTGCAAACCTGAAACATTTAATAAGCTACGTACCTTATTGACATTTCTAAGATGCGTGTCGTATCATGTTCACATTACATTTTTATGACCTGTCTTTCATATTGCGAGGTGGAGGGGGATGGAGTTACATTCCAGGTGAGAAGGCTGCCAAGCCTGAGAACACAGCCGAAAACTACATGTCAGCATTTCTAAATGTGAAACCAGTGGATATTTTTGACGTGGGACCATGCTGTTTCAACATTTGAACGCAGTACACCAGTGGATATGTTTAAGGTGGCCTTGAGATAATTTCCAGATGTGTTTGTGTTACAAAAACTGTTTTTTGACAGAAGGGTCAGGACCAGTTTCTGTTTCTGGTGACCAAAGCAGGTAAACTATATTAAGTCACATATTTTCCTCACCCTAACCATGTGGCTTTTGTGTCTAAACCTAACCAGAACGTAAGGACAGCGTTGTCACAACCTAAGATAGAACAAAAGGTAAAGTTGCAACACAAAGAAATGTACATTTTCAACACATTTGTGGTGTGCAGAAACATACATTGCCAACATTTATTCTGATGACTTGTCAGGCCTACATGGGGGGATGACATGCAGGTCATGAATATAGTTTTGAATCCTGAGTGCTGAAAATGTCTGGCCTCGAAATCTGACTTTAAATGTCTTCCAGTATTTACAAATGAGTTAAACTGCCTGATGTATCCTGAGCTTCACATAACAGAAAGGTCACATTGAACTCACACTCATTGCACTTTCACACTTGTGGTAATGGAGCCAAGTAGAAGATCATAGGAGCATTCTTATTTCTGCAGTGTTGAGGAACGACACTTACATGCAAATGCCGACTGTTTAGTAGCCTCCGATGAATAATGCATTAGCGCAAACAATCACCTCGAAGAAACCCGAACCAAATTTTTCCAGCACTTTGTTTGGTGAATCCCATTAGCATTTTTTTTTATTTTATCTGTGCAATCTACTAATCGGTGATCTCTGCTCCCTTCAGCCCGTGCTTTCAGTCTGCCAGCAATGTAGTTTCCTCTAGTTGGCCCAGCCTCTCTTTGTTGGTGGAAAACAAACGTTTAGGTCGCAGAGATACACTGAAATCCCTTTGTATACATGAGATGTTTTTATTCAGTCTGCGCAGTCTATTTTATCTAGAGGCTGACATGATTTTTAGTTGCAGGCATCAACAAGAATTCTATTGGTAATGCTCTGTTGGATATACTGTATCTGTACTGTATGTACTGCATGACCGGGCTTGATGCTTGTTTAATAGCGTTGGAAGCCTGAGTTTGTGGGAAATTCTCATCTGCTGTATTTGTTTTTCTCTTTAGATTTTTCATCCCTGCGCCCAAACCGCCTGCTAATGAGCCATTAGTTGTTTACATGTGCTCTAGAAAGTTCTGTTGGATAAGGCTCGGCGTGGATGTATGGATTTGATAATTGGCTGTGTATTCTCGTGTGGCCAACAAAGCTCAGGGAGAAATATGTATGTGAAAAGAGTATGTTTTAAACATGCATGTACATTCTGCATGTCTCCTCATTACCATTCTGTCACTTTAATGTCAGAGAAACTGTCACTGACTGCAAAACAGTGTGACTTTTAAGAAATTGTTTTGGCTTTGGTCACATGTTGCAGTTTTCTGACTTAAAATATACATTTGCATCAATCTGCTTTCATAAACTGTTTGGATTTGTCTTAAAAAAAAAAAAGCGGAGAGATAGCCGCAATAAGAAGTATGCTCTAATGAGGGAGAAAAGTTGGCGCCTGAAAGGGCTGACAGATACATAATTCTGAGTTTAATCCTGTTTAATATTGTTGTTTTTGCGTGTCTCTTGAAAAAATAAAAACATCCCATGGGGTGTGTTTGTGTGGACAGAGGAGACTTATTACTTACAAAATAGCTGTAATGGCATCTTGGTGACTTGGTGGCTTTTGTACTTGAGGCTAATCATGCCTTTTTTAAGTTGCTTGGGACAAAAAACATTTGCTGATTGAATGTCATGTAACGCAACTGCATGATGGACCAGATTAACAGATACTCATATATATTCATTGCATTTTATATGGCAAAATTCAGAAAAATGTCTAATGTTGCCATACCTGCCATGTTTCCCCAGTTCTTAACAATCTGTGCTCACTGTCCACAATTAAAGTGATTACTAACCCCACTAACACAGGAGCTTTATAAATGTAAAGGGTGATGCCACCAGTTTTGCACATCAAGTGTGTCTTAGGGAGTACCACTGCACATGTGAGCACCTGATAACTAGTTGAGCTAAGCAGAAACTCATTGGATTTTTCCAGTCAGTCAAAATACAAGGCTTCAGTGCAAATATTCCTGAACTTTTCCACAACTTATTTGCAATTCAGGATTGACAAATCTGTGAAATAAAAAAAAAAAAATCACTTGACAGTTTGGTTTGGACAGTTTCCACCTCTAACAGTACATCAGTGTCTGCGTTTGTTTCCCAAATCCACCTTGTCATCCTGTGTGCACCTTCAAAGTAAATCTACAAATCAAGTTTATGGAATCCACTTTTAACAGCCAAAAGAAAACACATTTGTTAAACCAGGACATGTGCAGATAAGAGTGACTTTCCATCCCTCAGCTCTCTGTCCTTTACTCTGTGTCTCCTCCTCTTCTCTCTCTTCTGACTACGTCTATATTTCCTTTCCCCTCTTCTCTTTCTCTCTGTTTCTCAAAACCATATCCGACCTCATCTGTCTCCCTTTCCTGTCCTATTTCGTCAGTGAGAAAAAAGCAGCAAGTGGTTTTATGTCACAGCAGTTGGGGGGTAATTGCTATTTATGCCTCAGGGCCCACATAACACAGGCTGGTTTATTGCCACCGTGTTACGTGACACAATTTTTTAATCTTAGCCATAGTGATTATTCTCTTTCTCCGCTCAGGAATAGAATCTGATGTAGTTGAATGTGACTTGCTGGTAGATGGAGGGTGGCTGTATGTTTTTGTGTATTTAGGCCAAGCACCAGCTTCTCAGCAGGACTTAAACTGAACACTGGAAAGCATAAAGGAGGTCAGATTAGCTAATATTGACTCATGGACATTAAATATATCATTCCTGGTTTCCTGGCTCTAATTTATGCTCTCAGACATTAGTTGTCCTCTCCTTCACCCTCATTCATTCATAAAATATTTACTGCCGTCCCCTTTGTCGAGTAAGAGGGTAAAAACAGTGCTTCATGTTTACAAATGTTAATGTCAAATAAGGGATTCCTACGAGTTGCAACTGTATTAATTATCAGGAGGAAAAATGCGTCCTATCATGTAGCATGTTCACATGTAATTTCACCTTCAGCTAATGGGTATTAAATGAGCTATTAAAGCCTGATTAGTGCTGGTTAATTATGCAGACTTCATTTAGGAGCGGATAAGGAGACAGTTTATTGTGTTGCTGCTTCACTATCTCAGGCAGAAAATGACAGTTTTCTGACCGAAAGTAGGGCTTTAGACCACATGGGAATATTATCCTCCTCATGTCCACACACGCGCGCAGACACACGCAAACACACATGCAAGCATGCACACACACACACACACACACACACATACACACACACACACACACACACACACACACAC
>OMLP01016194.1:10428-22801 GCA_900302685.1 Spondyliosoma cantharus
CGACGTCCCACAGTCGGATGCAGCCGTCTCGTCCTCCCGTGGCGAAGCCTTCCTCGCAGGCGTGCATGCTGAAGATCCCCGCCTGAACAACACGTCACACACACACACACACACACACACACACACACACACACACACACACACCTCGAAGCTGTGGCCATGCTGACTTCTCCCGGGTTTCCTTATCTGTCACCCCAGTTTACCGCAGAGAGTCTGTTGTTTGGGTGCTGCTGTCTCCACTGTCTCGCTTCTACCCCGTGTGTCTGACTCTGTGTGGGTGTGTGTGCTGTGCATGTGTGTAATGTGTATCATTTTATCACTATGTTCCACAGTTTCTGCTGTTGTTCATGCTACTCAGGTTGTGTTGTCTTTTTGGTATTAAGTCGAGACCTTCATGTGTGTTTCTGCTCTACTCCTTCCACTTTTGTCTTTTTGGGGACCGATTTGATTTTTATACCCTGTAAGTGAGAACATTCCGTCAGCTCTTTAAAGGACCAAATCTCGATTTTTATGGCAAGGTTTAAGAGTTAAGCTTGAGGTTCAGGTAAGGGCTGGCGATTAGAGACGACAGACTGCGTAATGTAAATGATGATCCTCATTAGTGTGTATCTGTGGAAATAATCTTGACTGTACTGATTGAATTATCAGGTCTTACACAAGGATGATATGATTTTATTTCCAGAATGAATTTCCGTCTATTATATATATATCTTGGTATTTAAGTGTAGAAATTATTTGAATGGGCCGGGTCCCCCGTTTCTTATCTTCCATCAACTGTCATTATCTACCGAAGGCATTAAAATCTGAAAAACACCAATTTAACAAAGTGTAAAGATAGCGACACAAGAAGAGAGAGCGCACTACGAGCAATAGCAATTACACCGTCAGTCTGTTAGCAGAATATGTTCTAGTCTTAAAGGATAATTACGGTTTATAATGACTTGGGTATGCTTGTGTAATATTTTGGCTATCATTCCCATACTACTTATAATCATATACTTACAGTTGTAACATTATCTATTGGCCATTGACCCCGTTTATTGTTGGGATCTAGAAATAAACTGTCAGAGTCAGATAACCTGATGGGATGGAAACAAAGCTACAGGTCTGCTCAACCTACTGAGAAGAGAAAGTGGAGATGAAGAGTAAAACGATCACTCTCACAACTCTCTGTTGCTAACATCAGTCTTGGTTTAAATATCAACTCCCAGCTATTCCCACTGTAGTTGTGCACACACACAGTTTTTCCTCTGTGCGATGAGGGATTATCTCTGACATTTCAGATATGATCACTTTCCAATTGTATGAGTGCTCGAGTTTCTTTCCCTGTTGTGATGCTGCTGTGGTCCCAAATCGCAACAACTACTTTGATTTTATTATGTTATAGTACTGATTATCATGACTAGGAAAGATGGTGAAAACAGTGAAAATAACATCTAAGGTGGTAGAAACCTGAATTGAAACTGAAAAGCTGAAAACTGAAAGCTGTACAGTTGTACTTGAGATTAAATTAAATGTTAAGATTGCTGTATTTAGTGTGAGTGTGTGTGTGTGAGTGTGTGCGTGTGTATGTGTGTCTGTGTGTGTGTGTGGTGTTCTGCTCTCTCTGAACAGACAGTCGGCTCACAGTGATGACCTGTCTCGGTGACTTGTGACAGGAAAGTGACAGCATGTCCCCCCCGTTGCCCCAGAGACCCATTTACATCACACACATATACGCCCACAGACACACACACACACTCACACACATACACACACACACACACACGCACACACACACACACACACACACACACACACACACACACACAAACACGCCACAGCTGGAACTAGGTGAGGGCAAAAACACACTCAGCAGGATCCAAACTGGCAAACATACTCACTCTCCTGTCAGCTAACTATCCTTACTCACTCACCCATGTATCGAAGTCTCATTTCATGTTTCATAAACAAACCAGACTTGTTTCTCCTCCTCCAGCTCAGCCCCCTGCACTGATTTGTGTTGAATATGTAGTAGGTGTGTTGTTGTGGTTTCTGTTTGTATGTGTTTGTCCTGACACTCTGCTGTGTGTGTTGTGTTACCCAGTGCCACTTGAGCCATGCCAGAGCCCTGCTGGGCTTCATGGTACTCGGCTCCTCTCCCCTCTGCGATCCAGCCTTACAGCACTGCCACTGTTCATTATCGTAAATAACTTTGTCTGTGTGTTTGTGTGTGCGTGTATATGTGCGTAAGGAAATAGACCAGTGTGTGTAGGTCAAGTTGTAGATCCTGTGCTGTCACAGTCGAAATGTCAGGCCATTGCTCCAGTTAGCCCTGCTCTTGTCAGTGAGAGCCCACTCGTTCTGCTCTGCCAACTCTGCTAATGAAAACAATCAGGAAAGGAAAGGAAGGGACTGTGTGTGTGTGTGTGTGTGTGTGTGTGTGTGTGTGTGTGTGTGTGTGTGTGTGTGTAATTCATTTCATTTGTGGTGCATACATATATATAGTGGTAGAACTGGCTGGATGAAGATGTTGGAGAGGGATCTGTGGCAGAAGACTGATTGAATACATACATTCTGATACTGTCCTGATGTCGTACAATGGAATTTTTAAAAATATGTTTTCATAAATAATAAATCACTTCAGAGTTATTGATTTTGTACCGTACTCTGTCCTCTCTTAAATATATTTTTGTTTTCTCAGGTTAGATTGGGCCCTCTGAAATCTGTGGCAAAGCAACAAAAAAAGTTCACTGACAAAAAGAAATAACACTGAACTTTAACTTATTTATTTTTGATCCAACTGTGAAACCAATCAAAGAGTGTACACCACCACCAAGGCTACACAGTGCCTCTAAATTTGTAATCTTAATATGAAATTTTAAAAAAGAAAGTAGCTCCAAGGAACTTTTGAACCACAGCTTTTTGCGTGATACATGGCAATGAAGTAATGCATCCGTTTAAGGCCTTGTAGGATTAATAAGTAAACTGTGATGATGGTGAATCTAGGTAAACCTTGTTTTAGCATCGTTCATTAACCTATTTTACAGCTAATAGATTTGGTTGCTTGATAATAGTAATCTTGTTGAGAAAGATGAAGTTATCAACATTCGCTGGTAATGTGTGTTATGTGTTTGCGGAGAATCCGACCTGGTGACAGACATTGAGAGTAACTTAAATATAATACCCTGTCTTCTCCTCTATGGTCTAATTTTCATACGTCGGTCATATAGAGGCATCAGTATGGTTTCCTATCTGGTTAATACTCCTTTTGGTACATTTAATGACTTCCCTATGGTGGCCACAAGGTTTTGAGAATACCTTAATCTTTGCTGAAAATGTAAGACATTCTGAAATGAATTGTGCCAAATATCAAGTGACTCATGATTGATGAGTCATATGTGAATGTCATGTCATCTTAATTTGGTTGTCTTTAGGTGAAGTATGGGCTTTATGTTCACCTTAAAACAGAATGAAACGTTTGCTCTGGCACACGGGCCAAAAACTTTAAATGTTTTATAATTGGCTACATGATCTCCGGGCGGAGATAAATATGTGCACCGTAAGGCTGTGTTTAGCAACAGTACAGGTGAGAAAAAAAATCAGCCTTCTCATTAATTCAATGAGACTATTGTGTAGACACAGTGGGGGTGGTGACATCACAGCAACTGTGGCAGTGAAGTTGAACCTGCAGCACTTTGTAATGATATCTGTTTTTAGATCACTCCGTTGCTTGGATGGCGTTTTTTTTACTGTTTACATAGTGATCACCGAGAGGGAGGGTGGAACGATCGCCAGCATGATACAGTAATTTTCCAGAGTTGTAATATCCTGTCTCGTACATTGTAAACCTCCATGCAGTGTTTGGCATCTGATAAGCCCTTTAAATTCATGGACCTAATACTAAAACTGGACCTCAAAGATTGTATTTCATCGCCTCACCGACACCTGAAGCAACACGCCTCCTCTTACGTGCCCCATCGCATTTTCTTTAACTGCTGTTTTCAGTCCGAGTGCCCATGTAAGACCAAAACTCACGTCAGAGAGGATTTATCCAGAGCTGGCAGCTATTAAATTTACAGTCTTACTATATCCCTGATGTTGATAATTCAGTACTTCATTATCTATGCAGTTCATATATAACCTCTGCTGACACTAATCTCATTCTAAAGCTACATAGCTCACAGCAAACACCCACCATCTACCCCACACGAATGTTTATTATTCTAAGAAGAAATACAGTATAAACATAGAGCAGAGCAGGCAGTGGGTGTCCTAGTTATTACTGTCAATACCGCCCATTTACAGCCAAACTGGCTCTATTATTAGACTGCACTGTACTGTCATCAGGTATCTTCAAAGGTGGTTACATAAATCACACATGACTGTTTTTCTTTAGTGCCACGTTAGGTTCAATGTTGTAATCTGCCAAGATCTCGAACATGTTTATCATCACAAAGGATCGTTGAAAAATAATGGAAGTTTCCCTTGTTATGCTGTGTATGTTTTTCTTCTTTCCATTTCATAAATGACAGCTTGAGATCCGAGGCTAGCGGGGTGGAGTTAATGTATTTTCCTATAGGTTTCAGCCAGCAAGCCCGTGTTTGTTTTGATGTCAGGATATGGGTGTGTTTTCGATCAGAGAGGCAGCCTGGCTTTGCACATTGGACCAGATACAGCAATAGCTGTGTTTTCATGGAGCCTCATATTATGTTTATAATCGTTTTAACATCCCAAACTGAATAAAAGTGATGCATATAAACACCTCAATCGGAATAAATAGGCCAAACCAAATGAAATTTCAATCAGTTTGCAGAGTGTTAATTCATACCTCTTCATAAACCGATCACGATAAAATGTGGCCTGTGTAAACGATGTAATCAGATTATTTTGCGGCTGCGTTCTTTCTTAATGCATAGCGTTGTACCTTTCTCCACTTACCAAAGATGGCAACCATGAAGGTGGACTGGTCTACTGAGAAAAGTTTGTTTGTAGTATAAAACTTTTTCCAAAACTCTATCAATATAAAAGTCTGATCAAACATGTGAAGAGGAATAAGTTACGTAACGTCACTTTTTGCACATCACACAGCAGTTGTTGCATGTAAACACATGAAAACATACAGGAACTATTGTCAGCAGTTTATGATAAGGTATGACAAATATCTGTGACCTACAGATTGTGATTATCATATGGTAAATATAAAATTGTAGCTTCTCAACTAAACTACTAATAAAGTGCAATCTACAGCATACTACATTTATATCAAAGCATTATGTCAGGCTAAATCAACATGTAATCTACCTTAAATGGTGCTGGGACTGGAATACTGCAAAGCATCCAGAACACATTGCTTCAAAGCCATACTCAAACTCATACTGCCTAACTTGGGCAGTGATAGAAACAAAAAAAAACAACAGAAAAACAGACCTTCAAATGTATAATCACAACATGTTTCAAATCTTTGGACCCTCAGCACCACATGTCTCTACACACACTTACACACACACTACATTAAATCATAATCAGATATTAGAATTTGCATAATTTAGGATTAATGTAACAGGATTAAGATTAACATACTAAATACACCCTCTCCTGGATTAAATCATTGCTCTTATAAATTCTATGTGTGTGTGTGTGTGTTTAGTGTTCATGTGTGCATTTGTGTGTGCGCTACATCCATCTGTACTTTCTCTAATTCTATCTCCTCCTCTGGTTAGCTGCAGCAATATCTGAGATGATCTTTCCACATTGAACTGGAATACAGAACAGCACTCTATTTAGTGATCTGATCTGCATAGCTGCTAATTTGCTTGATTTGAATTGTGGAAAGCAGCTGCCGTGTTTAAGATGGTTTCTGTGTCATTTCAAGAAAGCAGGCTTCGGATTAAATGACTTGTCGGGTTGGATTTTTCGTTGCCGCATTGTATTTCCGCAGCATTCTGTGCAAACATTTGTTTTCATCTCGCAGGAGGACAGACATTCCCTACTTCTTTAATGGAAAGATACAGCTTTTTATGACTTATATGATAGTAAACCTGAATCTCTTTGTGTTTTACATTGTTGGACTGTCAAAACAAGCAATTTTAAGACTTTGCTTTGAGCTTTAGGTAAGTTATACTGTCATTCTTCACCATTCGACCCAAACTATCAATCAATTAATCAAACAGTTAGTCATGCGTTACTTATGGCCAAATACACACCTTCATTATGATATACAGCTGTTATATGGCTGTTATGTCCTAATCAACCACGTCAAAGCTCTGTTAGAAGATGATTGAGACTCAAATTGTTGTCCCTGTGTGGCTATCTGGTGTCATCCAGGCTCTATGGCTCTCACCCAGCCAAATGACTCTAATCAGATGAAATTCGCACAAGTTTCATTGAACTGCTCAGTACCCCCTGTGACTTTGAATTGATCTTGGTTCGGGAGTTAACTGTTTACAAATCTGGATTTGCATACAAATCTATATGTAAATTCCAACATTAACTGGTGATGGAAGAGAAGAGGAGAAACTGCAAAACCTTCCCTCTCATGTCTCTTTTTCTTTGGTTCTGCAGCAGGATTTGAGTCGACACCTCAGCAGCTTCACTAAGCCTGCGGGGAGTTGGGCTGATCTGACACAAGTCCACTAATTGGCCAAACTCATACTTAAAAAAGAGGAATCTTAATAAAGTCAGAAGAGAGGGAGAATACAGAGAATAGCATCTATTAATGCATGTTTTCAGTGTCAGTGCCTGTTATACTGTACTTTATGAAAATGAAGAAGCAGCACTTGAAGCATGACACTGACTATCACATCTGATAGCCAACTGACAGTTAACTGACCCACTATCTGCCAGTTAACTAACTATGTAGAGCTTGTTTTTTTAAAATATCAAGGTGTCTCTCATTAGTGGTTCTGTAGGATCTCTTGTGTATTATACTATTTTAGCTCATGGAGCTTTTTTGGGGAGTACAGGACTTGAGACAACCTGGTTTCTGTCTTTCCCTTTTAAATTTTGAACAATTTTTCCATCATCATGATTTCATCTGTTTAGTAAACCTGGTCATTCATTTCATTGTGACATTTTGTTTTCATTTGTTAACAGTTTATTATTGAATTCATACATAGACAGTGTAGAGTACAGTACCCTTTTAATTGGATAACATTGTGTAGGTACTTTGTTACATACATTCAAGTAAGGTAAAAAGTCAACAGCCATGCTAGCAGCTCTTTTAGCCTGTCTCACTTTAAGCCAATTTAAGTCTTTTCTTTTTTTTCTAATGTGATACTTCAAAATACACATTAATAATACATGGCTGGAAACAGCTAATGACGATGTAGTATGCTACTGCTTTGCAGGAACAATGCATGTTTTCCAACTTTCATTTAGCATGTGACCGTTTTAATATTCGCTAAATTGCAGTAAACACAGCTGAGCTTGATTGCGGGTTGAATAGTTTTGCAAGTACTTAGCCATAAACCAAAGTACCTGCTGATGGTGCTAGAGGAAAGTTAATCCTGAGAAGGGCGTGAATGTCTGTACCAAACCTAATGCCAATCCATCCAATAGTTTTCATGGTATGTGACTCAAAACCTCAAACTCAAAACTTCATGGTGGTGCCATAGAAAATGTCAGGGACCTCCAAAGTCACCCAGATGCATCCTCTGGGAATCATAAATATCTGTACCAAAGGTTTGGGCACCCCATCCAGTAAATGTTGAAACCTTTGACCTCATGCTAGATTAAAAAGCTAGAGAATCATCATAGTCAGTAGGCTTCTTCCTCTGGGGGACATGGCATGACTGTCTTTACATGCCCCTAGCATGGCTTGTTTACTGACAGATGTAGATTACGCCCTATGTTTGGACACGTTATGCCCACGTTAGGCTTTGTACAAATCAAGGTTTTGTTAAATTACTCCTAAAATCCAGTTTTTCAAGTAGATTGACATGATTTGTTACTTGCCATGGAAATGTGACACACATGGATACTGGACTAAAATACATTGTCAGTACTTTCACCAGCAAATGAAATGATCACACTAAACCGGCAAACCCGAGCAACAATTTTAAGTCCGATCATCTTTGTGAGACATATAGATAAAAGCAGGTTGCAGGAACATACTGAGTAGATGTGTTGAGCCCTTCTCCACATATGTCAGCCCTGATCTAAGCCACACCTGCTGCTAACCACGACTTACCCAGAGAGGGAGAGGGAGAGGGAGAGAGGCAGCAGAGTACAGCGTGTTTCAGGCTGTGCAGTCACAGGCTGAGCAGTCGCTGAAGCGAACGGTCGCATTGTCGCTGCTGCCTTTTTCTTTTTTCTCTCCGTTTCTCGATCTCTGTTCCCCGTCTCTCCTCTCCTCGACGGAGCTCGGTCTTTCCTCCTGTCATCCTGCAGCGATGGTCTAATTAACGGGGCTCTGTGGGAGAGGAGCTGCTCTGCGTCCTATAGGAACCTTATGCCAAATACTGACTCTCTGTCAGTGCTGGGAATAAATGGAGGGGAACACTCACTCTGCCACCAGGCAACTGGGGATTCCTCTTAGTGTGAAGTGGGATTTTTGACTTTCTTACCTGGACTTTGCAGAGTGGATTTTCTCATTCCTATCAGGACACATTTTCCAACTGAACACTCTGAGGCGGATTTGCTCTTTTCTGATATAAAGAGCTGAAGGAAAACAGGTGGCATTCGTGGCTTTTAAACCCCTCCCCTGCATGTTGGGGAGCTCAGTTCACCCTCCTGCTGAGATCCAGCAGGAGCAGCCAAGACCTGGACACCGACAAATTACACACATTACTTCAACCAGGTGAAAACTGCACGCTTTTTATTCAATCTGGTAACACCTTCACACTCACAGAAGTAGCTGGATCATATGTGAGTCTATCCAGCTGGTAGCAGGATTTCCACCTCAGCGTAAGAGGGAGGGGAGCGTGCAGTCATCAGGTGGCCCAGGGAGAAGATGCCAGCCATCCTCGTGGCCTCAAACATGAAGTCAGGACTCCCCAAACCCAAACCGGTGCACAGTGCCCTGCCCATTCCCCAGACCCACAGCAGGCCAGCAGCTCTAGTGCTTCCTCCGGCACCCGTCAAGACCCACATCCCTTCGCCGGGCAAGCAGTTGGGGTCAGGACCCCTGAAAAGCACAGCAGGGCCAGAGGCTGGAGTACACACTAAGGTCAGGATGTAAAACTATTACCTCCACCAATGCCTGCTGTGCCTGTTGTTTCATTAGATCTCGGTTCACCTAAGTACTGCCATGATAATATGCTCTTGGTCATTGTAGCTCAAAACCATTTTGATAGATGGCAAATTTGTGCTGCCTTGCAAGGTTTATGATGTGGTCTATAGTTAATTTTTCTGGATAGGATAATAAATGTCTCCTTAATAATCCTCTTTCCCAAAATCCTCAGTAATGGCTTCAGTTTCTCTGTGATTGATATCTATTCTGTCTTACAGGATTAAACTGTCTGACAAGAGTTCAATAATGAAGGAAAATCAGTAACTCTTTTTGGCAGAAAACATTCAGTCTTGGCACCGAAAGTCACTTTGCAACAATATTGTCATTAGTCACTTCAGATGGTGTCAGTGTGTTTCTCTACCTTCTGTTTCCTCAGCCATGATGGCTCTTTGAATTTTATGTAAATAAATACAGAGGATTGTCAGTATCACCATACTTTCTCTGGCTCAGTTTAGCATAACGGAATCACAGCGCCAATTTCAGTGAGTTCCTGGAAGGAGCCGGAGCAGGCTGTGTCTCTGCTGTCCAGGATGGCAGCGTAGCAGGATATCAGGGTGGCTGTTTTGCTGTATTTGTGAAATATTGGCTGCGCTTAGCAACCCCACACAAACGGCTGCAACGGCGAGAGGGATCGCTCTAATGCCATGTAAGGCAGTGAGGGGAAGGAGGTGTGTGTGTGTGTGTGTGTGTGTGTGTGTGTGTGTGTGTGTGTGTGCGTGTTTGTGTGTATTAGCGAGCCAGCAAGTGCATGCTTGGCAACCTGTCTTGACAGTAAGCGTGACTTGGAGCCGCTGAGGCGTCCAGCACGCTGTTGTATTATGAGACAAATGTGATGATGATCGCGTGAGGAGGAGATACAGCAGCCCCGCGCCGTTGGAAACGACACGCGTCCGCTGCTGGTGTCGTTTGTTTTGTGGCTGATCACGTTTTCTCACTGACCTACTTTCTGTGACTTTCTCTCTCTCCTCTATGTCCTCCTTTCTCCCCCTCTCTCCATCCCTGTGGTGCTGATGAAGCTGCCGTCTTCACCCTCGGCTGGGTTAACCCTTGACCTTTCTGACCAGCAGCAGTGATGTGAATATTGCAGTCATGTACTCATATCCATCTATGCTGACTCTGTACTTGTGTGGGGGACCTTTGTGTGAATGTATTCTGAATGTTTAGGCAAGGGAATCAAATTACAGCTGCTGTTTTTATTGGCGCCGCAAATTGTCCTGTCTGCTTTTTAAGTCAGCGTTGGTCTTTTTTTGTAACTACAGCACTGTTTAAGATATAGCTTAGCTTGTTCCATCAGGCAGTAATCACTTAAAACTATATGTTCCGCACCAAGACCAAGTAATAAAGTACATAACAACTTCAAATGGATAGCATTTCCACAAACTTTCTCTGTTTCTTTATAAAGAAAAAAAAGTGGGAAATACATTTTTCTGCATTCTTCAGAGGGGCTTTCAGTGAACCACCTGCTGCAAAAAAATTTGGAAATATGTTATCAGAATAAATATGATTTCTACAGCATGGTTGTAGGTATTTGTGCTTCATTGACTGCAGACACAGAAACAGCTGTATACTACTGCTACTGTGTGCATCCAACATCAAGCATCACAGTTTCTTGTACAGGTGTACTACAGTGTCCTTTACAAGAGATAAATAAGAAAAAAAGAAAGAAAAAAACACCTATGCAAGACTAGAAGCAAAAAAAAAATAATTAAAGAGCTCTAAAGACAAAAGTTAAATAAAAACAATAAGAAGTCGGAAAAGATGCAATGATGATCAGAATACACACACACACACACACGCACGCATGCATGCACACACACACAAAAGCAGTATCAGTGGTACGGGCTGGATTATAACCACATCTTTATGATGCATCTTCTTGCTCTTGCCCAAAAGAACTGGCAGATTCTCTGATACTCGATGGTTAGATATCCCTTCAGTACAGGACAGGAATGTCAGTTGCAGCTCAGTTTTGTCATCCTCAATTCTTGACTGTGTGAGCTAGGTTTCACCCCAGAGACTGACTGAACTCAACGAAGGTCTGAGCGGCAGAATTGCTGGCTCTGACTCTGAACCCTGTATTGCTGTCAGTGTGCAAACCCCTCTGTGGATTTCATGCAGATTTCAGCGTCACTGGTCCTCACTGTGAACCCAATCTGCTCTGAGGGCAGAGTGAGATGAGACGGGGCTCTCTGGAGACGTGGAGGCTGCTTTATGTTTTTGATGCTTTCACTCTTTTCTGCGTTGGCTTAACTGGCTTTCTTCACCGCCTTCAGCCAAAATAATCCAGCATTTCACGTCAATGTGATGTCAGGTTCTCAGGACGTGAGGGCTTCTTTCTGGAGCATTTTCAACACAGAGAAAAATCCATCATAGAGGAGGTGGAGAGACCAATTTCAGCATCCAGTATTGCAGCAAATAGAGCAGAGTCCAGTACAGTCATAAGAGTGGGTTGATGTTTGAGTCATTTCCCAGGAAAACCTTCCCCTTACAATCTCTATCTATATCACTGTCAGTCTTTATTTTTATTTCACTCTAACCAGGATGGACTCTTGAGATCTAAATCCAAAACCAGCAGTTAACCCACACAGACAACTCTTATGGAAGAAGAGTAAGGAAAGGAAAATTCATAAAAAGTATATACATCAATTTCTGAATCCAGGGATGTTTTCAAGCATTAAAGTGTAAATGCAGAAACATCTTAACATGCAACGCATTGAACAAAACACAGACAGCTACCAGTAGCACATGGTTGCAGTTATCCGAAGGATTAGTGGAGTCATAGCACAGGCTCTCACAAACATCCAGCTGGATGGCCCAGTTGGCACTAAACACACAAACATGTTGTGTACACCTGTAACAAAGAGTTAATCTATAATGCAACGAGAGCAGCAGGAGGCAGAGACAAACATCCGTCTTTACAGACTGGAGAGAGGACGCTACTTACTGTGTGTGTTTGTATGTATGTGTATGTGCGTGCGTGCGTGTGTGTGTGTGTGTGTGTGTGTGTGTGTGTGTGTGTGTGTGTGTGCGTGTGGTTGTGTATGAAATGCCATATGAAATGACAACCTCTTCTGACCTTTAGCCTTCTACCATACGGTCATTACAGTGAGTTAAGCCTTGCACAGATACTCTGCTGCCCTCTAGTGGCCGGTTTTCGCTTTA
>OMLP01016199.1:0-12951 GCA_900302685.1 Spondyliosoma cantharus
ATTTATGAAGGATATTTGAACATGTAACACAAACATGTATAGGATACATGGTTGCATTGGTACCATCACCTTTCCCACTGCAGCTATCTGCCCAGCCTGTCTGTCTGACAAGACGTATTTAAAGAGCTCGCTTCTGACCTACAGAGGCTTTAGGCAGGCTTTGGGGACAGGCAGCAATTGGTGTCAAAGAGAGGCCAAACGGCAATGATTTATAGCCGGGAAGATTTGACTGGCGAGGCTGCTGCTGCCACAATTACCTTTACTGCTAAACTCACACACTGACTGCATGTTATTTCGTTGGCTGCTGCCGCAGCCACTGCCTTGTACACACCCTGACACACACACACACACACGGACTCCTTTCTCTTTTTTACAAGTGCTGTTCATGTTTGAGTGGTTGGGCCTCTGCGTCTTTGGCCTGCCTTGTCCACTTAAAAGGGCATTAATCAACGACTACTTTATAAATCAGGAGGTCCTCGCAGGCTCAAAGCGATTATGAGGTCAGGGCTCTGCAGAAGTACTTAACCAATTCCCAAACCCACCCGGACTTGATATATTTTGCTTCCTTGCGGCCAGGCGATTCATCATCATTCTCCCACTGAGGCGTAATGGAGGAGGCAGGGAGGGAGGACGAAATGTTAAGAATAGGAATAGGGGGAGTAAAGGGGAAAGATTGGGGAATAAAGTGCCTCATTCTCTACCCCTCTCTCCCGACACTATCTCTTTATTCTTCTTTTACCCCCTTCTCTCAGTCTCCAGCTCCCCCTCCGCTCAAGTCCCTGGACAGTTAGGGGGCACTTAACGCCAGCCAGGCCCATTCATCCTGGCCTACCAGCTCCCCCAAATTATTTCTGACAAAGCTGAGACAAATGTCTGGAAAATATAGTTACTGTACTGAACGCGGGAGCTCTGTGGGCTTTCAGCACAGACAGCACCTTTGGCCTCCATCTGGTTTGACAGAACCAGGGAAGAGAGGATGTGGAGGCTGCCTGGAGGAGCAGTTTGCAAGAAGAAGGAAGAGGAGAGAAAAACAGGGGGAGGGAGAACAGAGGGCGACATGGGACGAGGTTTGGAAAACCAGGCGGACGGAGAAGAGGAGGGGGGAAAAAGTGAGGACGAGGATCAAAATCACAAGTGAAGTCAGAGAGAGGGAGAGGAGCCCTTAACTACAGGCCTGTAGGCAAATAGCCCCAGGGTAGTCTTTCCCTTCATGGACACTGCCAACAAAAAATGGAGCCCATGAGTCAAGCTGAAAGGGCGTGAGTAGTTCAGTCCAGACCGAGAAAAAAATGTTTGCCCTCACTGTACAGTGGGCAAAAAAGGTCTAAGCGGCCGATCACACCGAGACACGTGGCTAGAAACGCATTGCCAGCTAGCGTTGTTTTCCTATGGCATGCACTCCTTTGTAGCTGTGAGAAGTTAAAATATCCTGAACTTTTAAGCAGCATCGCTCTTCATAAGTAATTACACATGACTGCTCGGTTGCGCGTGCAGCCCCGCTCACACATGCACCACGCTGTTTTTCGCCTGACACGCCGCTTCCAGGACTGTTCCGAGGCGCCTGCAGCGACACGTCTCAGTGTGATTGAGGTCCACCGCAGTGTGCTTCATCCCCGTCTCCATTTGTACAATACTAAATTATTTTCATAATTACATGGCGCTGAACAAAAGTAATCGTTGAATGGATTATGTTCAGTACAGGACTGTCACACCAGTATCCAGCGTATGTTTGTGTCCAGATGCTTTACTGTACAGTTTTGTCAATTACTGAAGCACTTGGTCGGTCGGGCCGAACACCAACACAAAGCATAGGCATCTGATGAGTTGGGAGTGAGACTCAGCAATCAACTATCTTAAAATTGGACCTTCTAAACAGACCATGATCTTGAACTTACTGATAAGATCAGATTTAACGCTTTTGTGGATTTCAGGCTATGCTTATTGGCAACGTTTCCTCATCATGTTGAAGGAAATGTAATTCAGTCTGACTCAAAATACATTTGTCATTGCAAATGAGTTGTACATAAACTTTATTTTCTCAGAGACAGGCCAGGATGGTCAGACAAGTTACTTCCGTGTGTATTTTGAGCTGAACTATTGGCAATATCTATGGCTTATAGTACAGGGTTATAAACTGATTTGCTTTTTGATTCTTAGAAAAAAAACTCCATGAAAATCACAGTAAGTCACCCCTGCATGGAGTGAAAACAAGAAAACATGTCATGGCTCAGTCAGTTAAATAAATTGAGTAAGACAACATCCTGTCAGTACTGCTCCATCCAGAAACAAATCTAATAGACGCACCTTCGGTTACCTGTATGATGTCTAATTTAGCGACAAACAATGTCAGCCCGAGGAGACACACTGCAGTCCTTTTCGATGTGGAGAGGAGAGAAGGAAGGGCAAAAGGAAGGGAAGAAGAAATAAAGTGAGAAATGTAAGGATGAGAAATAGGATGGAAGGAGGGGAAATAAAAGAACAAAGGAAAAAGGAGGAAGGGAAGGGGCTCTTCTTCCACCACTTCCACACAGAGACACTCGGTGTGGGTTTTTGACAGAGCAGGAGAGGCTGAACGTAAAGTGGAGAAGACAGTTTCCATTACCCCTGGCACCCACCGGAGAATAATTTGCTGAGGCTGGGTAAATTGTGATTTAAGAAGTGTAATGACGTGTAATAATTTTCTGTCACTGTTGTCAGTTAGTAGACGAGGCAGGTCTCCTCAGCAGGGGGAGGGCTGTACAGACAGGAGAGAAAAAAGAAAGAAAAAAAAAACAGGATGTTGGATGCAATCCGAACAAATGAGAGGCGACATATTGTGTAATGTGGGAAGCGGCAGCTACAATCAAATCAATTACTGGTATATCAAAGCAATAGTAAATGCTGTGGGAGAATACAGGTGCTGGAGTTAGATTACAGACGTAAACCCGTATCAGAACGTATTGTATCACACGTTTGCCGTTTTCATTAATCGTCTCGGAGAAAAAACGAGGTCAAGTTGCCCAGTGACTGCCACAGTAAGCAGTTAAAAGGGTTTCAAATAAACTGGAAATGACCCTTGTTGGAAATAACTCTGGTGCTTAATCCCCCCATAAGCCAACCCAAGTTTTTTCCTCAGCAGCGTTAATCCATACTACCGAGGAAGTATTTCCTACCACTCTATTTGTCCCTGCGAAGGAAACGATGAGCCTGCTTTGTAATTTCATTGAGAAAGTACTATAGGATTGCTTCTTTTATTTAAAAACCAAGAGAAGATAT
The DNA here is from genome assembly GCA_900302685.1 of Spondyliosoma cantharus. Lineage (NCBI taxonomy): Eukaryota > Metazoa > Chordata > Actinopteri > Spariformes > Sparidae > Spondyliosoma > Spondyliosoma cantharus. The sequence goes on from OMLP01016199.1 coordinate 3,256, forward strand.
TTAAGGATGCGCTGATGATATATTTTAGGAGCTTGGGTGGAGAGGGTTTGCCTTAGAATAATGTCATTATCAGGGTTTAAATGGTTTGTAATATTGTAATATTCTTATTTTATTTTCCTAAATAATTTTTGTGTTGTTGTTTTTGACTTTTTCTTGGATTTTGACTGTAAGGACAGGCACTGAAGGGAGCTAGAGAAGGGATAGCATGCAGGAAAGGGCCACAGGTCAGCCTGGTACCCGTTCTACCAACTGAGCTACCAGGGCAGCGCTTATTTATTTGTATGTTTTTCTCATTTTAAAACAGTGTTTATTTCAGAAGTTAGTTGTATATTCTGTTCAGTTATCTCATGGTGCACAATATGAAGTCAACAACAATGTTTTGTACTGTCTGGCAAAACTAAGGTGAGACAAAATATTCATATTGTGGTTCTTTGAAAAAAAAAAAAAAAAGGGTTTTCGACACAGAAAAGTTCTGGTTCTGTAACAAGTCAAAGCAAATTACTGTTACAGCGACTGTACCGACCTTACCTTTCATTTAGATTTGTATTTCCGTGATATAGCATGCGAAAGGTTACATTTTTTTAATTTATTTTTTAATGTCTTATTCAAACTTATTGGTGCACCTTCCTTATCCAAAATGACTAAGAACGTTTGTCCTCCGAATTATGTGGCGCTTTATTATCCCAGCGCCCAACCCAACCTATGGGCATTCAACAAAGGAGCTTTATCTCTGACATATGTAATTTATGAAAAATAAAGCACTAGCCTCAATGTTATTAATGCCTCATCACAAGCTCCAATAGAGCAGGGAGTCGTGGGCTTTGAGTGATTATGTTATCACTTTTAGTGTATGTTTTGCATAGACGTGCGCAGGTTTCGAAGAGGCAGACTCTGAGAGGAGGGAAGGTAGACTTTGAAAATGTGAAACAGTATCTCGATGTAGGTGCTCTTACATGGGCGCAGTGCATTTAAATACAGCGAGGGGAGGCATGCTTCAAACAGTTTTTGATATATTTGCAAATACTGTGCATTCTATACAATTTCTGATAATTGCTCAGGTAAATTAACATAGTCGACAAATAGTATATTGAAGTAATTATATTTTTTCGAATCCCTAATAAAGGGGAGGCAACTTAGAACTGGATAGACGGAGAGGAGGAGCCATTTTCAATTACACGACTTGGTTTATCACTGAGAACATGTGGCCCGGCATAATAATGTCACCAACAATCAGCGTAATGCAAATTATATGCCTCATCTTTCTTCTTTTTGCTGGACTGGACTAATTAACTAAGTCATCATTAATACATTGCAATGAAACAGAAAATGGTATTATTACTTTTTTTTTTCCCAGCTTGGCAGATAACCGCATTAGGTATACATGTGTTTATCACAGTAATATCTCTATTACAAGTCGCTTAACAGGAATGCATAATGCATGCACGCAGAGCACGAAATGCCATAAATCAAAATGGAATGGATTGCAATGCAGCGCACTGACTAAGCAGCGGTGACAAGACTAATTCAACATCTTTGTATGGTCAAAGGCTCGGGGTTTCTGCTATTCCCCATTATACATTTGCTAAATTACAAGAACGAGCCCTGCCCCCTTTTGTCTCACTCCATCCCTCTCCTCTACCCCACTCTTTCTATCTATCGCTCACCGTCTCTGTGTCCTGCTTCCGGAAAAAACAAAGTTGTTTGATCATAAATTGTTGAAGTGCAATGACTTGTCTCCTCCACTTTCACTCAGTGGCCCTAGTAGTAGCAAGAGCAGATTAAAAAGTCTGCCACACTACCCAACCGGTCTCAGCATACCATTAGCATATATATGAGATTTGAGACATTTTCTAATATTCTCCAGCAGGACTCATCTGTCATGGCCTGGTGATGAATTATAAAATGCTTGTTTGGGTGTGAGGGAGCTGGAGAAGTGGCAGTGTTGCCTCCCCTCCTTCTCCTCACTTATATAACCTTTACTATGCCTGTGCTTAAAAAAAATAAAAAGGAGGGGGAGAAAATCAATGTTGGAACAATTCAATGAAAAAGGGAGTTTTATGCATGTTATTGCCTATGTCATCAGTCACTATGGGGACTGGTTCCAACTCCTATGCGCAAGGGTCAATAAGTCACAGGAGGAGTGAATGGAAAAAGGAGTAAGAAGCTGCACTGCCTGTCCTGGGATCTTCTTTTGGTTCAAACCAGTAATTAGGATTGTGGAGGTTGTTGGTATGGCCTCTCTTACAGCGTTAGCTATTATTAAGTGCTTCAAGTTAGATCAGCATGAAAATTCAAACCCAAATGGAGTATAAAACAAACCAAAATTAACCATCATGACCGGGGTCCCTTCTTGGGTGTAGACAAATGCAAGCTGGCTGGGCCTATGGGAGCAGAGTAGGGCTACTTTACCAACTTCCAATGTCCATGAAGAGAAAACGTCTAGTTGCTCATGGCCTTCCTAAGGGTCCTCTTGGGCATGTGGGGTCCTGTCATCTTCAGCCAGAATGAGCTGAGTTGACCCCTGGTTATGAAGACCAGCTCTTGGGGACGCTCTCTTCTCTTCTAGGGTAGGCAATCGTGAGGTTGAGTTTTCTCAGAAGAACAAGTGTGTTCACTTTACGTCAGTGTTACTCAACGACTGGGCGACAATTAAGTTGTTGTCCTCAAAGTGTTAGCTACAGGGCTGCAAAAAGAGAACTGATCATCAGCATACACACACTCACTTGACCACATCAACACACTTTCAGTTGTTGATATTCTGAGCTAACCAGGTAATCAGCTTACTTTTTAAGTAGACATGGACTTAACTTGATCATACTTCAAGAGAGACAGTATCATTAACCAAGCCAATTATTTTTGTATGTCTTTGTATATTTTTGTGCGCCTTTCCACAAAACCAGTCTTTGCTCGCATGCCTGTTGCCACATCCAAAAAAGTTGAGGGGGTTGCCAGAGAGACCTGTAAATCTAAACTTGTGGTTTGGACTTACGGGCTTGGTTGGGTCAGGAACAAGTGTAAACCCATCGTGATGTCACCCATGGGGTTTTGGATTATGATTTTGAGGCCTCAGGTTTGACATTACGGTCGTTGTTTTTTTGCTAATGTTTGGACAAGAGGAGGACTGGGGAAGAATCCACGCCACGGCAGCAACTTGCCAATCCCAAGGAAGCCGCACCCTAAAACATACCCTACTTTAACATCTATTTTATCCTAAATAAATGACCACAGTTTACAAAATGAATATCCTGCCGTGTTAAAACAAACGTCAAACTCGGAATTGAAACCATAAACTCATTTGGAAATTGTTTTCTGAGGTTAAACACCAAGTCATATGTAGGGTCATTTTCTCATAGGCTAAAATACAATCAGGCTTCTTTTTGAAACCAGTGGAGTCATCCCCTGCTGGCTCAGGATCAAGGTACTTCTGCATTGGCCCCACTTTTAAGTCTTGGAAGTTCAATCCATACAGTCTGGGAACAGGCAGAGTGGTATTTAGGGTCCTGTGAGGTGAGGACTCCAGGTGAAAAAAGGAGTTCAGGAAGAACACCACGAAGGATCTGGCAACCCATCAAGTGACTCAGTGACACCTTCGTGTGCTGGCCTTAATGTGGTATTGATACATCATTTTCCAAAACCGCATTTACTCAGGTTTTCAACTCTTAGAAAAGCTTAAAGCTTTACTTAACTAAGAATATACAATGCATACAGTATGGTCTATTACATATATTAATAATAAAAAAAATAGTCAACAAGTTCAATTACAGCTTACACTACGTATAATTTAGAGTTTAGCCACCGCATCTCATGGTGTGACAGGGGAGGTGTAATGCTTTATAAAGCTTTATATTCCAACTCCTTGCAAATATCCCATGTGTTAATTAAATGAGTAAAAAGTGCAGTGGCCTGTGTCCTAAATTAATTGCTTTCTATTAGATTACATTATTGTAGATAGACCGAGCCATATTATTAACATTGTTGTACATTCTCCTACATTCAATTTCCTCGAACATTATTATTGCGAGAAATCACTCTCTCCTTCTTGCGCTGTCTCTCGCTCCCTCTCTCTTTCTTCCTTCTCGAGATTGTTCCAAATTTCTGTCATGGTGCATTCTGCTCAGTTAATTAAAGGGGGCTAAAGTGCAGTGGCCTGTATCCTATTGCCATCAAATCCATAACTTAGAGAGAAAACATTTACATTAACTTGCCATTAATACCGCCTGTGCCGACTTTTCAATTCCCGCTAAGTATGATCTTACACAATAATTGCTGTTGCCTGTAAGACAAAAAGGCGAGGAAGTCCATGAGGGGGGGACAAGAAAAATTTGATGCTACCGTTAATTAAATGAATAAAAGTGCAGTGGGCTGTGTCTCAGAAAACAGCTTTGAGTAATAAAAATATAGCCAACAATCTCTCCCGCTCCTTCCTTCCTTTCAATTCGGTTTTTGAATGCTATTACACAAGGTAATGGAGTTTGGGAATGGGAACTTCTTGATAGCTGTCAGAAAGAAAGAGAGTGCGGGCTGAAAACGCCTTGTATTTCTTTCTCTTTTTTTCTAAAATAAAACAACTAAGCTCAGCAGTCTGTATCCTATCTCGGCTATTGGATTGGATTATTTTACATTTTGATTGAAATGATGTCCGCGCCAGATAAAAGCACAGACCCCAGCTGTTGTAATTGAATCAGGGTGGAGTTGTTTATTCGGTTGATCTACAGCGGTGATTTGCTTGTCCTAACACCCAATGCATAAAAGATCCACTCTTGTTTAACACACTGCTGATTAGATCTGTTTAAAATGGCGAAACAAGAGGCGTCTGTGTCCAGAGATGGGCAGGCATAAAGATAATACATATAACGGCGTCGGGAGAAAGGGGGGAGGAATAGAGAGCAGTGGAGGAGAGAAAGGAGGATACAAAGGGGACCCACGCTCCCTGGCTCTCTTGATGGTGTGTGTGTGTGCATGTGTGTGCGTGCGTGTGTGTGTGTGTGTGTGTGTGTGCAGAAGTGTGAGTGCTGTAGATGCACCATCTGCTTAACTTTCCATGTGTGACCAAAAAGTTTCAACAAATAAATTTCACATGGCTCGGATGCCAGATGCACAGGGGGGTCCTTGAATAACATTAAAATAACATCTAATAGGAAGTAAGAGTAAGTGTTTTCATCCCCAACAGACTCCTTTGAGAATTTAAAATAGCACCGAACTGAATAGTACAAAGGCCAGAAAGAGAAACAAATACATGGCTCCCAGTACTTAATTCAAGTTCATTTAGTCACTATGAAGATCCAAATCATGAGTGTCAGATATCACTATTTGATGTAACGTTATGCCGCACTGGCTCATACACATGATTTAGTGAATCTTATTTATGAGGACTACTAAATGTATGCCATACAATGGATGGTTGATCATCAAATAATGACTCTTATCACTTTGGCGTAGGATGCACATCCATCACGCCAAGAAAAAGGTGACGTACGCCCCAGTGCGCAATGCATGCTGATTTCAATATGACTCCTTGAGGGACCACATATGAAAACATAATCTGCTTAGATTGTGATGCCCCTCATACAACATTAACTATGTCAAGGGCACGGGGGAAAGTCTCAAATGTGTTTACATTTTCTGCATATCAAATAGGCGCGATAAGAGGCCCTCTTTTCAGGTAAATATCAATAGCACGTCACCACATGGCAGAGTTTCATTTTACCTTTGGGACGATCCCCGTCTCTGTGATGGGGCTCAGGAAGTAATGATAAAGTGTGAGCTTTTTTTCTATCTGAATTTGTTAAACACAATGCACATGCAGATGCTACAGTATGTATGTATTGATAAAAGTAAAGGAAGCACTCTGATAATATATATATTGAGTATTGTGATGTGTGCCTGCAAACCAATGATAAACCTGAGATGTAAAGTGCAGCCCAGTCGTGACAAGTGGCGGCTGTTTGTGTACACCACTTTCACTGAAGACAACATACAGTGTGTATCAGCGTCAAACAGTCTCAATAAACAAGATAACTTGATCTCATGTGGTGTTATCATGAGATCCAGTTGCATACATTAAATATGTAATAGTCCAATAAACTGCTCCGCTTTGGCATAAAGCACAAAACAGCCAACAGTATTAACAGTGAACTTTACTTGGGACACAAAACACTGTGTAATCTTTGACATTTACTGACATTCAGATTAGGCCAACATTTGTCAGAAAGCCTAACCTTTGTCCTTCTTTGTCTGTGTATTATCTGCATATTAAACCTTTGCATCCAACTCTATCACACCCCCCCTCCAAAAAAAACACCAGCTATTGTGAAAGACGCAGATCATGTGTTTAATAATTTCTCATGTTTCACACTGCTATTGGGTCGCCCCGCTATAATCAATCATCTCTATTAACTACCATATCTCGCGCTCCGCCAGCCGTGACCCCCGGACAGCTGAGCTCAGATTTTATCGCCTCATGCATGCCACATTTTGCTTTTTCCCTGACACCCCTGTGCTGCTGTACACCTTGCTCCGCTGTCAGCTCGTGTGGCATTTTTTTAAGCTTCCTGTTGTCCTGTGGTTGTCTTATCTGCCCATTGTGGCCTTGTGGAATCTGAATAACCTCAAACAACCCGGACACCTAACTTTGCACAGATACTGAAGCTGAAAACAGAGGCGATCACATCAAAATGAGCTAAGTCTAGAATATGTACCGTATTAATCAATGTCAAATGAACAATAATGTTACCCTAATAGCCTTACACCGCGATATTGTTTCATGTATTTCTATAATAAACTTTTTGTTTATTTTTACTTACAGTACCATCAATCTATGTTTAAAATTGGTATTATATTTTTCTGCATTGAAAAAGTTTTTCAGGATGGTCAACAAAATACAATAATACCCCAACTGCTACTACTATGATCAAGCATAATACACACAAAAAGTATTGTTTGAATGGGTTTAAAGGTTAAATCCTGGAAGGCTGAGCAGTGTCATTCCTGAACCATGACTGGTCGGCAGCAGCAGCCTCTCAGTTCACATGAGGTAAACCTGCTGATGATGAGCCTCCCCAAACATAAGAGTTGTAAAGTTTCAATCTAGGCATAGCCCAGTCTTACCGTAAAGACTTTTGATCTCAAATTACCTTACTAATTATAGAAAAAGTTAAATATTTTCATTTCAAACAGTTCCAGACAAATAGGGTTTGGAACAAAGTTTCAATGTCCAGAAGTATGAAGCAGTACAATAGCAAAAGTCGAGGAAGATCTTCTTTTCTTTCATCTGTGCAGCCTTGTCTACTTGAGTGAGCATTGTTCTGCTTTGTGTTGCACACAGTGTGGTGCTATGCATTTGGATCGGAGCATTAAATAAAGTACATGTTCATGTGACCCAATTGAGTGTATTTATGTAACAGCATTATGCAAATAAATGTACACATAGTTGTTAAGTAACGAAAAGCTCAATACATATCTATTTTAAGACATCAGCCTTGAGCTGTTCCTCTATTCCGTTCTGTTTCAGTGACATGAATGCATTTGTTGTGCTAAAATAAGAATTAGTTGACTATATCAGGACTTGTTGTGGCCGGGCTGATACTTACAATCAGTTTGCAATTTGACTTTGAAACAAACTACTGTCAAACTTCGACAGTGTTTGCTGTATGCACCGTATGGATCACGATCAATATCAATACAGGAACTCGCACTGCATTACTCAGGCGGGTGTCATGTCGGATTTATTTACACCTGTCCACACCAGAAAGAGAGAGAGATGTTCTCTGCTCATAGACACCAGAGGTTGACCTTTTCTCTCACTGCTCGAATCAACCCTTCAAATACTCACACACACACACACACACACACACACACACACACACACACATGCTCAAACACAGGTTGTGCTGTGAGAGGGAAAAAAAAAAAAACACAGCAGCAATAACGTGGAAATGTTAACAGCTTACAATTAAAAATGTGATTTATGTTCCGTGCAGCTGTTAAATGACACTGCGGCCCAACGATATCGATTTCCATATCATTAGCATAATAGTTTTATTGTGGTATAATTACTAAATAAAAAGGCTCCTACCTGGCAAACCTTACTGCGTATCAGGGACTCTTAAATGAGCAAAATGTTGCCTCACACAAGTAACATGGGTCAATTGCAGCCGGGGATAGTCGGGGGTAATGATTAGATCATTAAAATTTAGTCTATGCTTCACAGAGCATAGAGAAAATTAACTTCCCCCCACCAAGCTCATTTTTCTGCTGAACATGAAATAATGATTTTCTGCCAGTATAATTACAAAGCTAACATCTGATAGAGTCAGCATCCAGGGGGGATTATCACATGCATGAGTATTAGACCTCATTACCAGCTTGACTGCAAAATTATTACATCTTGTAATTGGATGGCGAGATTTATACACAGATTGGGCCAGGGTTCCTCGGTAAGATTGTAATTACAGGCTTCGCTGGTTCGCTACTTATCACACTGCGTGCAGGAGGGAGGAGGGACGAAAAAACAAGCGGGGAAGAGGGAAAGGAAGGAGCGTTTCATTAAGCAGGGCCACCCTATCAATGGCAAAATGGCGTCGCGGCCAGGCTGCGCGGACGGCTGGGGCGAGTGGGTAACATCTCCCCTTCTCCCTCTCTATTTATGAGGCCAAACAGTGGAGGTGTTTGCAGAGGGGGGGGCATTTATTATTACCGGGGTTCCTCTCCCTGACAAATGGGATTTCATTTATTTAACCTCTGCTGATCTATTCCAGTGAAACGTATAAACAAGCCATCCGTTTTTTTACGACCGCCGCAGAGTCAACGCCTCAATTATCTAAAGGCTAACTGAGTGTTAAAGTGAGCCATCTGCCAGTGGGAAGCCCATTGATTTAATTTGCCTTGTGGTTTTTACCCCTGATGCAACCGAGGGCCCCCACTTTGCGCCTATAGAGAAAGAGGCGACAGATACACATATCCCTCATTGAACTCGAGTTCAGAGAGAGTGGTCATGGGGTGTTTGTGTGCGTGCAGTTGTTGCCATGTCACCGCGGCGCTCCCCGTGTTCCTCCTCCTCACTTCCATGCGCACTTCCACCACGTCTCACGCTGCTCTGTGAGACACATGTGAAAGGGAGACATGGAGAGAGAGAAAGAGGAAATCAATATCTGGGCTTGAATTTGACGAGGAGGATGTCGGGCTACCAATGGAGGGGACACCTTTGTTCTCTTGCAGCCAGCTAATCTCTGCCTGCATGCTGAATGACTATTGACACAGCATGTGTGTGTATGTGGGTGTGTGTGTGTGTGTGTGTGTGTGTGTTTGCATCCTGGAGGGCTCCTTTGCAGCTAATTTTATAGTCAGGCCCACACACTAATCAGTGTGCCAGCAGTAATGGAGTTGTTATTGGAGTCCATTACAAAGACCCAGGTTGGATCAATGCTGGTATCAGTGTTCACAGATGCAGCTAAATCAACCCATACAGACAGGGACTCAGAGGGTAGTGTGTGAGAATGCGTATGTGTGTGTGTGTGTGTGTGTGTGTGTGTGTGTGTGTGTGTGTGTGTGTGTGTGTGTGTGTGTGTGTGCAGATACTTGCACGATGTGTAGTTGGTACCAAGAACTCCTTACTACAACTAATACTGTATTACTTAGATTTAAATAAGTTATGCCAGGTGATCGAATACAGCATATCATTTGAGTTGGGATAGGGGA